>JAHKKF010521647.1:0-28669 GCA_019740295.1 Labeo calbasu
TTAATCAGCTTATTGAAATTAAAGATACATCTCAGCGTCTTTGACAAATGTCTACCAAGCTCTAATGACTGATGATTCAAAAATAAGTTTATCATGAAAAAGAACAGCTGAACATCAGTTTATAAATACAATTTACAATTGTTTAAATAAATATGTTTTTTAAATTATGTTTAAGTTACTGCTTTGAGGTTTTATTTTGGGATAAATGGTTAAAAAAGTAAACTGATGAGATTTATACTTGGTTTAGATAAATAGAATAGCCCTTTTATTACATAATGTAAAAAAACAATATAGATTTTTATTCGGGTAGTGTATGTAATGTTTATTTAACCAAGAAAATGTGACTAGGACATGAATTTACATTTACATTTAATAAAAAAATAATAATAATAATAATAATTTCAGAACACCTCTGCATAACACTACATACTATATTGTAGAAATGCTGAGTAGAATTTTTTTTAGGTTTCTTTGATAATACAAAGTTCCGAAGAACAACATTTAACTGAAATAGAAATATTTTATAACATTATAAATTTCTTTATCATCACTTTTGATCAATTTAACACATCCCTGCTATCCTGAGTATTAATTTCTATAATTTCTTTCCTATATATATATATATATATATATATATATATACACTGACACTTTTGAATGGTATAGTGTGTAATGTTACAAAAGCTTTTTTTTTATCATTTTAACTGTTTTAAATATTAATAATAATAAATGTTTCTTGAACAGCAAATCATATTAGAATGAGTTCTGAAGAATCATGTGACACTAAAGACTGGAGTAATGATGCTGAAATTTTGCTTTGATCACAGAAATAAATTACATTTTAAAATATATTCAAATAGAAAGCAGTTACTTTAAACTGCTGGTTACTTTAAAGACTGATAGTGTATATACATATACATACATCATCTAAATGAAAGTCATTTTATTAAAGTCTTCTGTTAAGCCTGCTAATTATATCTAAATACACTGGGCTAGACCGATGAAAGTAAATTTAATGGGTCAGATCAGAAATACCTGCACATGTTCACAGTGAAGCTTCAGTCATAAAAAGGACAGACATAAAAATAGAAAGAAGAGAGAGAGACGGGAGGAGAAAGAAAGAAAGAAAGAAAGAAAGAAAGAAAGAAGCAGCTTTATGCATTCAGCAAATAATCTGAGGCCGATCCTGCTTCTTTCCTTAACTGTAAATGGAAATCACTTGCAGCTTAGGGAATCGATGGTTGTTATTTTTTTGGTATGTGCATACAAGGAAGAGCGGAGACCACCCAGATGGTATTTGTCCCACTTAATAAGAAGCACATAGCTGCGCTATTCTGGAGCATTAAGGTTGATTATAAGGCATGCTTAACAATGGAGCTGACTCTCTCAGCCTGCAGTATTTTCATCTTCTGTTGTAACAGAAGCACTTTTCAATACAGCACTCGTATGAAGTCTGCAGAACGCTGTCATCTGCATTTGTTATTATCTAATATGGACTGGGAGGCAGTTGGAAAGAGTAATTTACCTTGAAATGACTTAGGTAAGAAATCTGATTTAAAATTAAAAGCTTACGCCAATTTAAAATGGTAGAAAATATCAAATGTGTCGAACGTACATTTAAACCGAGGGGTTAAGGCAATGGACAGGCTGGTTATATCCTCCTAGCAGGAGAGCAGCGGATGGAGTGGGGAAATATGTTTCTAGCTGAGGGAGGTTGAGTTATGCCTGCTCGGAGCAGGGGGTAAGGGTCCCCAGTAGGGCCGTATTTCAGCCGAGAGGAAACAGAGGCCCTCGTCCCAAGCCTCCGTTAACTCACTCACTCACTCCGCTTGCCGGGATGGCCCACGTGTGTGCGGTGTGGCCGAGCGCGTTTACACGCGGCCGCTGCGCTTTCTGTCGATGCAGCAATTTACACGGGCCCTGATGTACTTGCAAGATGTGTGACTCTTTGCTGATCGGTTATAGGTTTGTCATAAAGATTCCCGGCTGACAGACATCGGAGATACGGCGCGGATCTCGGTCTAGCTCTGCTCGAATAATTTACAGGAACAACAGGCCCTTCCAATCAGGCTGAAACTATGCCGTTGACATTAAACAAATATCCTGCCTTGATTTAAAGCAATCAGACATGCGGATGACACAAAGCGGGCCTCAATCCCGACGCCGTTATCCCATCACAATGGCGTTGCTTACCGAGGAGGCCAGGGCATTGTGCGACACAATGTTAGATTAATGACTCTCTAACGTCGGCTTGAAAGGAATGAAGTGAATTTAAATTTCTCCAAAAGTTAAAGAGCTAATGTTACAGTATTAATTTCCTCTCCAACAGTGAGCGGGAAAATATCCATTAGTGAAATTAAGCACAGTTTTCTAGGTAGCTAACATTGTGCAGCGTATAGTGTGGGGCCACAGCTAATGAACACTGCAGTGGGTGATATTTCATTATACAAATTAATGCTCACATTTTAATGGGAAAGTCACATAATGAATCTAGGCTTCAGTGACAGCAATTAGAGACACAGATTGTCCCCTTCTGGACAAGGCAGTATTTAGCAGTAAGCAGCTGTAGATAAAAAATAAAAAGGTCCTTGCTCCTGACAATGGCTACGCATAACTCGAGGCTATAAGAGAACCAACATGCCAGACGAATCACCTTTGTTTGAAGAGAGACAGAGAGGACAGACAGGCAGGCATCGGCCGCGCGAGTTCACCTTGGTGATCGGGAAGCCGAGACTCGGACTGAACCGAGGAGAGCTGGCTCGCACGGCTGGACGGAGGTTTACGCTTGCGTCGAACAACATTGCGAACGTTTACTTTGAAGCGGGAGAAAACTCAGGTCTGTGGTCAGTCGCTGCTGTTCCAAACCATAAGCGTTGTAAATTACAAAGGTCACTCAGCAGACTCCCTGTAGAAAATTTGACTGTGTCGTCTGGTGCTTGGTTTGCGGTTTTGTCTCATTCCTATTTATTTAGTTTTGTTTTCGTTCTCTCCGGTAATGCTTATTTGCTTACTACATGGTGAGTTAGTTTTTAAGTCTTAAAGATGAATGGAAGGATTGAAGTAATGGGCCATACAGTAAAGGGTAATTTAAAATGTAAATAGAAGTTGTGGGTACTTCGTGTAGGGCTTGAGAACTCAAACACCTTGACATTCTCGTTTCTACATTTGGCGTAGATAAAGCATAGCTTAAGGAAGAAAAAAAAAAAACACACACACGCACACATCTATTTTTCCAGTGCAGTCAATCTCTCTCTCTCTCTCAGTTTCTATCCCCCTGTGGAATGCAGGCTGTCTTTTCACCATTCTGTAAAGCCATATGGAAATTCATCTTAAAGTATGTCATATCTATTAACTATTTTAATTGCCCTTCTGTAAAGGCTGTGGGTGTTTATTCTGAACTGTTACTATGGAGTCATGACAAATCACACAAATCCATATGAAATCAGTTTGCGCTGGACTTCTTCAAGTGTTGAGACTGAAAGCGTTCCGTTAGAAGTGAACTTGCGAAATGATAATGGATATGTACTACTCACAGTGAGAGGTCTCTGTAATTTATATAAAGCCTGTCACACTATACCAGATGGCAATTTGATATGTATTTTTTCCTCCCTATTTTTATTAACACAGTCCATCAGCCATAAGAGTGAGCTTTGGAAACTTTTTTCGGAGTTTTACACTCTCTCGTTTCAAAAGATGAAAAATAATAATCTCTTTACCTCTCTGCCTTGGCGATCCATTTTGTTTCCCTGAGGTTGTGTTGTTTGTGTGGATATCAATTAAAAGTGGATTAACGGGTACATAATGACCTTTAGCAGTAAATTGTGTGTAATGTTGCAAGGCAGGATACAGTATATTCCCCAGATGTCACACGTGCCCCTGACGTATGATGGAGCAGATGTCTTACTGAGCCCAAATGGTGCACAAAGAACATGCCACACGCACAGAGACTCGCACATGCACTCGAACACACGCTCGCATAAACACACAACCAGTGAAAAAGAAACATATATGCATAATAATCGATTAGCCTGAATTATGGTTTTAGCATTTTAACATTTGTCCTAATGTGCTTTTTTTTAAAAATAAATGTTAATGTTATTAGTATTTTCATAAGCAGACGCACAAGATGGGGTGGAGAAAAGCAGATCACTGTAATTGAACTCTAATTTTGGGTACAGAATATCATTCCTTCCAGTTAAAGGAACTGAAAATGATCATTTGCATCAAGGACGTTTCCTTATTGAATCACACCAAGCCTCTGTTATCCTGCTCAGAGGATAAGCACTTATTGGGTTAAAAGCTCATCTTGTATGATGTCTTTTGAATATGCGCTTCAAACGCTCTTGTGTAAAAGAACAAAAGACCCTTTTCTTTTTCTTTTTCTTTTTTTCCCTCACCCTCTCTCCTGCCCTTCACAATATGCCCCCCTGTATATTTGTTCCTTATCAATATAGTATTGAGTTTATGTTTGCAAATCCTTTATTTAGGAAGCTGTGCAGTGGGTCTGCAGATCTTCCATTCTTTTTCTGGAATGGCGCCCTCCAAATAATGATAAATTACTTGAGCACTATGCCATTTGCTAATTATATCCATGATTTACTACAGAGCCAGACTTAAATCATTCAATTCAGTCTTGCGTAACAATGCAACATTTTTTCTGGGTTAAAAAATGTTTTCCATGTGTATAATCTAAGCGTTTATAGCCACACACACACACACATCGACAAACATGCTTTTATTTTCATTTTCCCATATCTCTCGAAACTCCCTCTCTCGCTGTCTTTTTTTCCACCTCGCACGTCATCATTTAATTCCTGAAACATTACAGGGTCTCAAAAATCAAGCCTTGCATTTAGTTTATTGCTTATTGATCTTATAAATCTAGCTTTCATTCCGAGCCTATTCTAATTGTTGTCAGAGCGTATTTTATATCGATATTGATCGGATCATGCAAATGCAATTTAGACTCTTTTTCTTGTTAAAAGCTACTCCCTTTTCGCTTTTAACAAGAGTTCTCGTACATATGCATGTGTTTCTAAACTGCCTGCATGCCTTCTTTTACAGTACATTTCATGCTGGTTAGCATTTTGTAATCCACAGTGTGAGGCTGCCTTATGAGGAATGTTCATGTGCACCACATATGGTGTGTTTATATCATTTAGACTATCTTCGCTCTCAAATGAGGCCCTTTTATTGGGTGCTTTTTGGACTGAGGGGTCACAGTTGTCCTCCGGGGGGAATAAAGAGCTTCTGTGGGGCTTGATTTATCCTCACTATGATAAACTGCAAATAGAGAATGTCCACCGTGCAGCTCCACCACCAAGGTAGAGGCCTGACAGCACACAAGGCCAGGAGAGAGACGGAAAGTGAGAGAGAGAAAGACAGCAGCAACCAGCAGCACCACAAGCCTGCAGTTCCCCATGTGAACAGAGATAACATCCAGACAGTTTTGTTGTCAGTTGAAAATATGATCTCTGTAGTGGACTGAAGGCACCATATGGTGATATGTTTTTTATGGCGCTGACGTGAGTGATGGCTCACTCCTAGGATCTGGATTGAGCTGGATCGACCCGTATTGAAACTCCTCCCTCCTCTCAAAAAGGCTGATGGACTGTTTACTAAGTGATAAATGTGGTCGAACGCTGCAGAATGTGAGATTTAGAGAGGCTTGACGTAATCCCTGACATGATGCCTGTCAAATATTTACATGTTGTTTTTCTTTTTGCTCTTCTTCTGACAGGTGGAACAAGCCCAGGGTTCCTGCTGAGCTTGTTGGCACCTTTATTATTACTGCTGTACTGACATCAGCTTCTGTCTGTCTTTGTTTCTTTCTATCACTCTCACTGTAGGTGAAAAGCCCTACAGGTGCCCTCATTGCGACTATGCAGGCACTCAATCAGCTTCTCTGAAGTACCACCTGGAGCGCCATCACCGTGAGCGACAGAACGGAAGCGGCCCCTCAGCCAACCACCCTCCATCTTCCGAGCACAAGGATGACCACGCCAAGAACAGCAGTAGCAGTGGGGTCTTTGCTCGCCCCGACGTCCTTCGCGGGGTCTTCAAAGGGGTGATGCCCTCTGGTCTTGACTTCAGAGGGGGTCAGATGCTCCCACACCAGTGGGTACCACCAGGAATGCTCTCACCCAGAGACAGAGACCGTGAAAGGGAACGCGATCGCCACGGACCGGGGCCAGAGCCCACCGCGGAGAGCATGAAGAGTCCCGAGGGGCCCGCCTCTGCAGGGGACAGTCCTGCCAGCTTCTCCGACCTGGGCCGAGCCTACCAGAGCATGGTGGGAAACGGTGTCAACTTCCAGGGCTCCCTGCAGGCTTTCATGGACAGCTTTGTCCTCAACTCCATGAAGAAAGAGAAGGAGATGAGAGAGAGTCAGCTGCACGGCCAGCACTTTAGCCAGGAGAGCGCCGAGGCCAAGACCAAAAGAGCCAGCGAGGCCAACCAGGAAGAGAATCCCACCAGTGACGTCAAGCCAGCTGAGGGTGGCCGCTCCCAGTACGAGCCTCTGGATTTGTCCGTCAGACCTGAAGCGGGGTCCCTCCCCGGGGCCTCCATCACCATCCAGGACAATGTCGCTTGGCATGGCTGCCTCTTCTGCTCCTTCACAACTGCCTCTGTGGAGCTGATGGCCCTCCACCTGCAAGCCAACCACCTGGGTAAAGGCAAGTGTGGCCCTGGAAAAGATGCTAAGGATCACCTCCTGGGAGAGTCTTCCCATGCAGGCAAGGCTACTGGCTTGGCTCCTCCACCACCAGGCCTTCTTCATCACCACGAGGGAGCCTCGTCCAGGGACAGAGAGACTGAGTCTGGGGATCTGAAGGGACAAGCAGGCTGGTCCAACCATCTGGAGCAGCCCCCGCATGGAGCCTCCATGGGCACATTCTCCAGTGACTTCTACAAGCCCTTTGGTCCTGTGTATGATGGCTCTGCTAGAGGGCCTGTTGGATTCCTGGACCAGCAGCAAATTCAGCCCAATGATATGGGTGGTCAGGGCCCTCTGGACGACCTATCCGACAAGGCTTCCTGCAGCGAAATAGAAGCATCTGAAGAACATGGCGGCCAGTCTGAGGAAGACGAAGTAAGTCGTGACAAATCATTGCTCATCCCCACTGCTACAGAGAGGCATATGCGTTCAGATGACGAAGAGGAGGCGGAGGAAGAAGAAGAGATGGAGATGGGTGATGCTGAGGAGGAGGACCGCAGGTCCATGCAAATGCTTCCTGAATCGCCACTTTCAGGGAAGGACATCCAAAGATGCAAGCTAACTATGGGTCCCCAAAGCTCTGGCCTTTCTCCTCCTCAGCCTCCCACCCCTGAGAAGCAGTGGCAGCAGCAGACAGGCCTTGGTCTTCTCTCCCCAAGCGGTGGTCCTCCTGGCCTGGTAAAGCCTGATCAGACCCACCTGGAGCATCAGATGAACATGCTATCTGTCCTGCGGGCCTACAGTTCAGAGAACCTCGCAGCCTTCAACGGAGGCCTTGGCGGCAGCTCCAACGGAGGAGGCAGTGGCAACAGCAGCATGAAAAGAAATGACCCCTCTGGTGAGTATGACAACATAAACCTCTCTTTTACTGTCATATATCAATGAACAGTGCCTTACTGTTATACATACACACTCTCTGACAAGTAAACACATGGTATACACTGCATTATGAGCAACACATCATAAATACAGCATCTACTCTTTCTTATTTGTGAACCAGTTACACATTGAGACGTTTGTTCAATGTTTCCCTCATTGGTCAGAACTGCACCAATACAGAAACTCTCTAAAGGAGCAAGATTTGCTTTTGAGTGATTTCAACCTTATTTCGGGCAAGTTTAGAGACCATCAGGATGACAAAGTAACATATTAATCTTTATTATATTGTCATTTTACAAGAGCTCCAGTCCCACCCTCTCTCCTTCCCTCCTCTTTCTGGGAATAAGGGTGTCTGCTTTGGAACAGACCAGGAGCTGATGGTCCCTGTGTCATCTCTAGCTCACAGAACTTAACTATCTTAGCTTTCATAAAGGCCTCTCCCAAAAGCCCATTACTTTATAAGAGCCCGGGATCTATGGCCTTGTGAAAAATGATCTGTCAGCTTTCATGATTCTGCTAAGGTTACTGGTGCTCCTTGAGACTACTGTGTTTCACACTGCCCTTTCTGAAAATTTGGTGATAAAAAGAAAAAGAGAGTAACTGTGAATGAAAAAAGAGAGTAAATCTCTAAGAATTGCATTTGTAGTTTGGTTTGGGCAGCTGTAGTAGAAAGTAAGTGGGTGCCACAGCCTTTCGATGCCCTTTTTTAAGGGTATTTCTTACAGTCGAGAGATTATTTTCACTGAAGTCAAACAGTCAGGCAATAACGTATGTATCCTACATTTTCCTTTTGTTCTTAATATATTATTCATTAATGAGACAACTAATTTTCAAGTCTGGAGTTGAGACAGACGTTCTTAGTTTGGTGCTGTACATTGGTGTTATTACTTGTACTCTGCAAACACAGAGGAGCAAGGCAGACTTTTTTTTTTTTTTGCTCCCAGTAAAACAATCTTACTGCAAATAGGTGTAGGATTAAACAGGGTGGTTTAAACTAGTACTGCAAGTGTTTTTTTTTTTTAAACAGACATGTTTTATTAAGCCGCTTCATTCTCACAAATCTTAATACGTATTGTTCCATTAATTTGTAACTATCAAATTGCTCATTCAATCCAGTTTATTAGTGATGTCTATTGTGCTTGATTAGTAAACACAAATTCATCAACAGTCTGTACAGGTGTCAGTTAGTTATTTTTGTATTAGGAATTGTATTTAAGTAGTTATTTCAATATAAGATGTCTATAGGTAGGCTACTATATCTGATATTTTTTGTCCAGTGACATTTGGATCTCTGTTTCACCATAATGTTGACCACAAGTGAGTCAACAACTAACACTCACGTCAGCTGAACTGGTCGACAATGTGAGTCAGTTATCTGGAGAAAGAAAGAGAGAAAAAAAAACTGGCTAAATCTCTAGTCATAACCTTGGAAAAACACGAAAAGTCAGCGAGATGAACAAATATTTGTGCAGCTGTGTTAAAGAATTAAGCATCTTTCCACCGTGATAGTTTGAAGTTGCAAAAGAAAGGAACACCGTAGTCTGTTCATTTTTACACCATCTTTCAAACAAGGGAGACAATAAATACAATAGAGAGAAAAGTCTCAAGACTGCCATGTGTTTCACTTTCCCCCTTCAAAACGGTTTACATTAACAATTAATGGTGCTTTTGACCTTTCAATTATGGAAAATATGTCTGTCATGGAGGAACCTGTTGCATTTTTAATATTTAGAGGAGGTCATTCACTTGGCTGAAAATGAATGCTAGTTTTTTGTCATCGTAGTGAATGTATCGTATTGTAATATCCTTTAATCAAAGACATTTGAAAAGTGCCCTTGTGACGTCCTCCTCTCCTGCCGCTGTGAAGAGGGACTGACCTTTAGAGATAAGGCTTTGTCTAGAGAACAAAAGTTTTTTGTTTGGCATTTTTAAAGCATGACTCCATCAGTTTGTCGCTGGTGGATGCTGACGGGCAGTCGAGCGCCTCTGTATACGCTGTGACAGTGTGTGGGCATGTTTGAGTAATACATACAGTAAAACCATTCAGTGACCACAAGGAGAAGTCAACAGACACTTTATTCTTCCTTTTCTGAAGGGAATGTGTTAGTATCACCGCTGAACCTGTTCTACATGTGTGTGAGTTTGTGTGTCTGTGTGTGTAAGAGAGAGAGATTTAAATGCATTCTTAACTACTATTTTTGTGTTGTTTTCCTTTAAAGTATGTATGTATCCATATTTAAAAAGCAAAACTACAGAAAACTATTAAAGGAGAAGTTCACTTCCAGAACTAAAATTTACAGGTAATTTACTCACCCCCTTGTCATCAAAGATGTTCATGTCATTCTTCAGTCATAAAGAAACTGTTTTTGAGGAAAAGCACTTCCATGATACCTGCGAGTTTGAACATCCAAAATGCAGTTTAAATGCAGCTTCAAAGAGCTCTATACAATCCCAGGTGAGGAAGAAGGGTCTTATCTAGCGAAATGATTGGTTATTTTCTAAAAGAAAAAGACAATTTATGTACGTTTTAACCTTAAATGCTCATCTTGTCTAGCTCTGTGTGTATTCTGGTTCAAGAAAGTTAGGGTATGTCGAAAAACTCCTATCTTATTTTCTCCAACTTCATGGAGGAGAACCTCCTACATCGCTGTTTTACCTTTTTTGGTAAACGATGTTTGATCTTCTTTACACGTTCACTTTGTAAACACTGGGTCGGTACTTCTGCAGCGATGTAGGACGACTTTCTTGAACCAGAATACACGCAGAGCTAGACAAGACGAGCATTTAAGGTTAAAACGTATATAAAATAGTAATTCTTTCTTAGAAAATAACCAATTGGTTCGCTGAATAAGACCCTTTGATGCTGCATTTAAACTGCAATTTGTTTGAAGTTCAAACTCACGGGCACCACAGAACTCCACTATATGGAGAGAAATCCTGAAATGCGTTTCTCAAGAAACATAATTTTTTATTGACTGAAGAAAGAAAGACATGAACATCTTAGATGACAAGGAGGTGAGTAAATTATCTGTAAATTTTTGTTCTGGAAGTGAACTTCTCCTGTAAGACTTGATTTCAAATGCGTGGTAAATATAACTGTATTTTGTCTTGTGCATCTTGCAGATTTTTTCACTTGTTTTCCACATTTTGGTTGGGATATGCATGTTTAAAAAAGTAAAAATAAAATAATCGTATCAAAAAAATACAGTTTCATGGATGTTTAGATCCTTTTACTGAAAAAAAACACAGATATAGTTGTTAAGAATATGATTTTTGTTTTGCACATTTTGTGCATTCACACAATCTCCTCTGCATAATAGTACATTTCACAATTCACCTCACCAATGTTATGCATATATACAAACTGACTCACAGATACAAAACAGCACAAGCACGTTATTTTCCGTTTAAATGTGAAATAGATGTAAAATACCATACAGGTGGAACTATCTGATCTTGAGTCTTTTGTGCTTGGGTCTCTTGTACAAAATTGAGTGAAACACATTCGGCACGATTCCTTGGGGCTGGGCATAGATGAAGCAAAAATCCCTCTGAAAATTTAATTCAGGGCAAAATATGATTATCTGAAGTGGCTTGGCATTAGGTTTGTATGCAAATAGTGCATAAATCATTAATATTTAGAAATCTCAGCTGAATATGGTATGCCTTGACATCCGGAATGGAATGACTGAGAGTCATTTTAAAGTGACACCCTCATTATTATACCGCTTTTATAAGACAAACACATTTACTGTCTCTTGCATGTCAAGTATCTTACATTTATGGTATTGTAGATTAACCCTCGCGCATATTTATTTCCGTGAACCGCAACAAATACCAGAAAGCTAAAACTAGAAATATCATAATAATCATGAAGTACATCAAGTTCTATCAGACACCTCAGACTGTGTGTAGTCTAGTGGATTAGCTTTGTATTGTTCACATTGCTTAATGGCCTTGTTCCATTGTGCAAGGCAGCCATTGTGTAAGTGTATCATATAATCAATACTAGGTCTGTTAGTGGCATATCTTCATCTATACATTGCACATGTCTCGAGCATTGTGTTCTTTGTCTGTCTTTCTTTCGCTCCTCTTTGTCTTCCCCTTAATTTAACAACGTATCATCACAAGCTACGCGTGTTATAATAACCACACATCAGTCCCGGTTATCTGCGGCACCTGTGCGAAATGTTGTTAAGGCCAGAAGACAGTAAAAACGTAGCCTTCAACATTTTTTAAATGTTTGCTGGTGCGCTTTAAGAATGGAAACGTGTCACCAGAAAAAGTGCTTTCATTTATTGTGAAGCACCACTTACAGCAAAGGAAAAAAAACGGACGGACGAGAGAAATGAGATTATTAGTGTCCTTTCTGTCTGCCGCCATCGCTCTCGCCGAGCTTTTCGCACACTCTCTACCCTCACCCCGTTTTGTTTTTGTTGTTGTTTTCATTGTCGTGGTCGTCGTAGCTTGCAGTATAAACAGTTATCTTGATTCACCCGCCCTGTCTCCATTAGCCGTCGTGAAAAATGGCCACATTTAGATTTCTCACAGGAGCAGTTGCGAGCGCACGCTCGTAGTACAGAGCGCAGTTACCCGGCCTGTCTAAAGTGTGTGAATTTTTATCTCTAACCCTGCTTAATAGTATAAAGCGCGTGTCTGTGTGAGTGTCTGAGGCCCTAGATGGTGCTTAGGAGCCCAGGTTTCAGATGTTTACCACTAAGAGCCGTCCAGCCACCACCCACAATCCAGTTTTGCCACACAGTCAAGACATTCCTCAAGCCACGGCTCTGTAGTAGACAGAAAAAAAGGAGAGAGAGGATGTACGTATAGAGAGATCAGACTTGAAGGACTGCTGAAAGAGGGGGGCTACTCACCCCAACCGTCCTAGTTCATAAGGCCATGACACCCCCTGGTGGAAAAGCAGTGAACCCTGTCCCCATTCACTCCAAACCACTCAGTGAGAATGACAGATGATTGGAGACGGAGAAAGATAGAAGGGAATGGAGAGAAATAGGGACTGGGTGTATGAAAGCGAGTGAATAACTGTCGAAAGTCAAGTCAAGAAAAGATGTGTATGCTTAGGAGGATTGGTTTATGTCTTTCCTTTTCTTCTTCTGTGCAAATCCCTTTGGGTTTATCAATTTACAATGTGTCCTCCTTAATATGTCATGGCAGACTTACGAACTCTGAATAAAAAAACCTTTAAAGAAGACATTGTAGGAATTCCCAGTATTTTTACTCCTTTCATTTTAGCGCCTGTGTGCGTGAGTGTTAGCGTGTATCTTGCCCAGTAGACAGGAGTGGGTAGTTAAATGTAAATGGTGTTTAGTCACCAGTGGCCAATTATCACTGTCAGGAGGGTGTAGGATCAGTCCCTCTCTTGGGCGGGTCTTGACCCCAGTCTGGTGTGGGTCAGAGAGAGTGCACTACTTCCTGTCTTCCTGTCAGCCTTAAGTTCATCTTTTCCATACCNTACCCCCCCCCCCCCCCCCCACCCACACACACACACGCTAACTTCTTTTAACTTTATATGCCTTTCTAGCTCTGTCTCTTCTCTTGTTTTCAATCCGCCTCTCTCCAGTGAGTGTGGTAATAAGGCGTTCGTGTGAGTGTGTGTTGTTCTCTGACCAGGTTCTATTATGATAATTAAAAACATATGGTGCCTGCAATGCGCACCGTGAACCCACAGATGTAAAGGAACAGACGCGACTTGTGACTTTCTCTTCATACCGAGGAACATGATGACATATTCTCACATGCTTGCACAAACATCACACTTCCATGTAAGTAACGTTTAGCATAGAACAGACCTTTCATGTTCATTGTGATATTGCTTATACTGCTATAATTTCCCACAAAATTTTCAGCATATTATATATTTCAGTAAAATGCTGTATAGCAGCGGCTGTCGGCATGTTCTGTTTCAAGATTTTACATTGGACAACAAGTGCTAAAACCTAAAATGTAATACTTAATTATTATTATTATTATTATTGTTGTTGTTATTATTAAATTATAAAATATAATGCAATATAAAATGCAATATTTAATAAAATCATGAATTTAAATTATATATATATATATATATATATATATATATATATACCCAATCAGAACAGACCTGCAACCCACTACTATTTATAATATAATCAATATAAATATTCTAAGCATATGCTGTAAGTAATTTTGTGATTTTATTATAAAAAATACAAATCTGATTTTAAATATGTGTTTTTAAATTATTTTTAGAATTATTTTTGAATATAAATATAATATTGTTTTAAATATATATATATTTTTTACTCAATCTAATTAAAAAATCTGTACTGTCCATGACCCAATCAAAAATAATTATTACCACAATTTGAAAAAAACGTAGTATTGTAGTTTTGAAATAAGTTATTATATATTTTTTTTAAAAAATATAACATTGTTTTTATATATATTTTACTTAATCTTGTTAAAATAAGAAATCTGTACTGTACTTTCCATGACCCAATCAGAACAGACCTGTANGTTTTAAATATATATATATTTTTTACTCAATCTAGTTAAAAAATCTGTACTGTCCATGACCCAATCAAAAATAATTATTACCACAATTTGAAAAAAACATAGTATTGTAGTTTTGAAATAAGTTATTATATATTTTTTTAAAAAAATATAACATTGTTTTTATATATATTTTACTTAATCTTGTTAAAATAAGAAATCTGTACTGTACTTTCCATGACCCAATCAGAACAGACCTGTATACAGTATATATAATTTAGTGTGATTTCATTAAAAAAAAATAATACTAATCTGATTTTAAATATTTTTAAAAAAAAATATATATATATTTTTTTTTTATATAAATATAATATTGTTTTTATATATATTTTATGAACTGTTCATGATGCAATCAGAACAGACCTGCAACCCACCACAATTTATAATAAAACAAATTAATATTAATATTATAAGTATGTACTATATACAGTATAATTTAATATTTCATTAAAAAATCTGATTTGAAATATATGTTTTTAAAAATATTATATTTTTATATAAATTAATAATAATAATAGTGTGATTTTATTATTAAAAATAATAAAAAAACAGCTTTTTATAATAAAACAAATCAATATGATTATTATAAGTATGTGCTGTATACAGTATAATTTTGTGTGATTTCATTTTAAAAGGTGATTTTAAAAATATATTTAAAAATATATATATACTAGTAAGTTACTACTAGATATATTGTAAAAACTTTCATTTGCTGTAAAGTTGCTTTGCACCGATATGTATTGTGAAAGGCGCTATACAAGTAAATTTGAGTTGAATCTGAATTGAATTGAAAACTAATACAAATCAGATTTTATATATATATATATATATATTTTTTTTACAAACTGTCCATGAAACAATCAGAACAGACCTGCGACCCAACACAATTTATAATAAAATAAATCAATATAAATAGTATAAGTATGTGCTATATACAGTGTAATTTAATATGATTTCATTAAAAAACAGTCTGATTTGAAATATATATATATATATATATTTAAAAAATCTTATTTTTTTTTATAAATGTAATAATACTATTAATAATAGTGTGATTATTGCCTCTTTCTCTAGTATTATTATGTAAATACATATGCACATCTCTTCATTTTTACAGCTGTATATTGAGTAAATAATGCACAAATCTGTACATAAATCTTCTGTTCCAGATTCATACACATTATTATTTTTTCATTATTTAAGTTTTTATTTAAATGTTTTTCTGTTCTCATGTCAGATATGTATGTATATATGCATGTATGTACCAGGAGCACTTTAAAAAAACCACAACAGATTCCTCTTGTGTTTGCACACACCTGGCGAATAAAACTAATTCTGATTCTGATTTCATTATTAAAAACAATAAAATATATATATATATATATATATATACACAGTATAATTTAGTGTGATTTCATAAAAAAAAATCTGATTTTAAATATATATATATTTTTTAAAATATTATATTTTTATATAAATATAATTGGTTTTATATGTTCTTACGTAATCTTATCAAAAAAAAAAAAAAATCTGTACTGTCCATGACCCAGTCTTAACAGACCTTTGACCCACCACAATTTATAATAAAGCAAATAAATGTGAATATTATAAGTCTACGCTATATGTAACTTAGTGTGATTTCATTATAAAAAAAAAAGATAAAAATCAGATTTTTAATATTTTTAAAAATATTATATTTTATATAAATATAATATTGTTTTAATATGTTATTAAAAAAATTAAAACCTGCCAGTACTGTCCATGACCTAATCAGAACAGACCGACCCACCAGTTAAGAACCGCTGCCATACAGTGTGCAGTTTCCAAATTCAAATTCATTTTTCTAAGAAACACAATTTACTCCACACGCAAACACACCAGTGCATGTCACCTCAATGACATGCTCGTTTACCACATAGCAATTACTACTAAGTAATTATTGCGGTCTCCTAATTTACGGACAGCTAGAACCATTACAGACGCCGAGCGAGAACGAGAGAGAATATAACACAGAACAGACAAAACATCACTTGATTTCCTTTTTTTCCCTCTCGCTATTTGCCCCTGACTTTCATCTCCCTTTCGATAAAAAGAGATCTCCGCACTCAAAAAGCAGCGCGGGATGAAACTTGGTAATTGCCAGTAATGCTGTCCTCATCAGGTGGCTAATTAACAGTAATATGGCTCGTGTTAGTCTGCTAGCATCCACGCAGCCCCTGCGTTCGGGCGACCGCGGAGAGGCGGGAGAGCCCGTCACACTCCGATGATACGTACGGCCCGAGGGTCACCCGGTCCGTGTTTTACGCACGCTTAATCCCTCCCCCGGGAGCGCGGAGGCCCTCCGTAATCCTTAAGGTGGAAGTCGGGACCGGAGAACCTGCGATGAACCGGGGCGTTGCGTACGACTGATTTGTAAAAGACTCGGAGACGAATCATTCATCTCTGACAGATGACGTTTAACCTGTCACCGGGAGTTTAAATGCTGTCAGGCTCCGAGCGCACTGTTGTGGTACATTTAAGAGCTGTCAAACAGCCTTATTACAGAGTAAAGGTAGACTCTTGACACGACACATCAGACTGTTTCTCTGAGCCTTGTCCCACGCTTCTCCATCTCAGAGCACACCGCCGGAGGGAAGCTCTCTCGCAATGAAAGACTGCTCGCTCGCTTTCGCTCCCCTTGGAAGTCTCGGAGGTGACAGACAGTGTTGGTGCATCTCCACTCGCTCTATTGTGCGGAGTGTGATGAAGGCTCGTCGGGTGAAGGCGAGGTGCTATTTCACATGTTCAATATTACCATTTTAACTTCAACCTAGGTGAATTAGCGCCTTGTCACTCAGCGCCGCAAATTCTGGTTTCAAAGAGCAATTAATTGTAAAAGCTGTTGTCAAGCCCACTGGATGGTACCTGTTGCTCTCCTCCAGCAGCTGTGCGATCTCTAAAAATATTTTTCCTGACGCTAATTTACTCCGATATCAACTTTGGCGGAGCTGAAAGCTTTTGAAAGGCCTCGTAATTTCACTCTCTTTCACTCCTGTCTCGTACCTTGCCGACGTACCGTACAGTAGGCTTTGGCGTTTCCAACGGGGAGAAAAAGAGCGAGTGGTCGCTGAATAAAGGATCGGGTTCCAGTATGACAACAAAGGCAGGGAAATATTCAATGCTAATGACAGCAAAACAATTATGCTATTCATAATATTAGACGGAAAGAAAGATCTTGTTAGAGAAAACCTTGGGAGAGGAGAATATGAAGTGTTCTCACTGGCGCAGTAATCACGGCATGCTTCCATTATTTTTATTCCCCCGTAGCCCACTATAGTTTGCATTTAATGACAGAAACCCTTAAGCTAATACTTAATAGATTTGCTCCTAGACCCAGAGTCCCCCCCCACCCCCCTTTCCTCCGTCTATATTTGATCTTATTTCTTTGTTTTTGTTTTGTTTTGTTTCTCCGACTTTGTTCAATTCGAGGTATTCCTCATAGCCGTGCTGCTCGCGTTCCCCAGGTGCCCTCAGATGTGACGATCCGCTCTCGGAGGGATTGTACCGGCAGAACAACACTTCCTGCCAGCGCGAGGGCGCACCTCACGCACACAATATAATGATCATGCTTACACGCGGCATATGACATACACTCCAAACGTAATGAGAGAATATGCCCCGACTCTGGCTGGCAGGCGCTGGAGTTAAAAAAAGCAAAAAAGCACAAGTATGTCAACTTTTATTTGCTCCTTTATTCCACATCAATGGCAAACAACGCGCTAAAGTTAATAAAACAAATACAGAAAACACAGTCTGGCTGAGGCAACAGGGGTGTGTTTTGAGAGGTCGTGTAGCAATTACAGACGGGATCCGCGCACCTCCGCGTACGCGAAAGAAGAGCCGGTCCAATAAGCCACATTTGATTTAGACTTCAAATAAACAGGGTGGAAGCAAAGTTCCTGCAAATAGAAGGAGTGGAGGAGCGACATAAATGAAACGCATTGCATGAGAAATAAGCCCACATTATACCATTAGCTGTTAAAAAATGCACTTAATTCCTCTGTAGAGATGGAAATAAATCGCACGAGCTCGAGCATTGTTCCATGCAAATCCCATCGAATGGATTTAAGATGGCGTATTGTTTATTAGGGAAATATGGGGGGAGGTAGGAGAGCTGCTGTTCTAATTGCAGTAATTTAATCAGGATTAGAAAGGTTACCTGGATGAGGCGGCAGCGCAAGGACACCGTCGCATGCGGAAAGCAAAAATGCACGTTCGACGTTGTCTTTTACGTTAGCGAATTTGCGCCGTGTTTTGCGCCGCCGCTCTTCTGCGGATAAATAAACTGAATGTTCCATTGTTTGTCCCTTCCTCCCCCCTCATCTCTCTCTCTCTCTCTTTCTGTGTGTGTTGCTCTCTCTCTCCCAAGCCTTGCTAAATAGGAAGCAAAGAGAATCCATTTTAATCAGATTAATAACTTGGTTGATCACATATAACCTAATTTTCATTCAGTGCTGCCCTTGTCCGCTGAGTCACATACGGAATGACCTTTGTGTCGCCACCGCGACCATAAAGCACAGTAAGTGCCATTGTGCTGTCAAAAAAAGCTGAAGATGTTTTACATCACGGCAAAAATTTCATCTGTCATTTTTTTCTCCAACTGCGAAGCCCCTTCCACAAAAGGCCACCTTCCAATTGAGGGCCATTAGGTCGGGACTCGAGTTTCCTAGGGCTTGGGAGATGGGAACAACTTTCCTCCCGCATTCACAGTAATATGAATCGTCCTTTTAAAACAGATATGGTTACATATTAGTTTTGAAAGGTACAGTAACTGCCTCAGCTTTAGCTGTCTGCAACAGTAGGCCTTTTGTGTCCGCAAGAGCTCAATAAGTGGCCTGTGATCCCATTTTAGCTCGCTGTAACGCGGAGAATATTGCGATTCGAGCGCGTTCGAGGCTGAATGACGGCTGATGACAGTTACGAGGCAAAGTCTGAAATCAAGCTCACCTTTTGGCTGCTTCTGTTTGTTCTCGAGTGGTGTTTCTGTTACTTTCAGAAGTTATTTTCTATTCCTTCATCAAGATAAATCTCAGCCTTGATTTACTGGTATGATTAGCAGTTTCAAAGGAAATCTGCTGAGATTTAATTATACACAGAACGAAAAAAAAGAGGGAGAGAGAGAGCGAGAGAGTCACGGACACACACACACACATGCATAGGCTTTCAGTCACACAGCTCCACGCACACAAACAGGAAATATGAATGAAATATTTATGAAGTGGGCTAACGACTGCATGCACCCATATGTTTCAGCCTAACAGCAGTTTACAGGCAGTTCTAATGTGATGAGTTTCCAGTGAAGCAAAGAACACTGATTTACAAATTATATAGAACACAAAGAGGAAAGACAATGATAATAATTATTCATATTAATACATTTTATTAAACATTTTGCTCCAGCAGTTTTGAAAACAATTCTTGCATTTATCCGTGATAACCGCCATTATTCTTTCTTTTGATTAGTGAACGAAATTTCCCGCATTTATGTAACAAGTTCTTTGTTTCTTTGCACTTCCTTTTGAAAAACTTGTTTTGTTGTTTAATTATCAGTTCTGGAGTCGCACACCACTAGAGGATGAATTCTCGGCATGATTCATTGGGCAGCAATTCTTGTAAAATCAGGCCTAGCGTGCCTGTTTCCAGAAAATGTAAGAACTTTATGGGTTATAGGTTTTATGAAAGCCAGCATGCAAAAAAAAAAAAAAAAAAGAGAGAGGAGGAGGGGGATTAATCTAAGGATTAGCACCATACTTTAAGATAAATCTTTTTTAATATGAAACCTCATCCCCACTTATTCCGGCCAATCATTCTTTTTGCACACTTTAGATTACATATTGTGTCTTTTCTCTGTATGAGCAGCTTTTTTGGACAATCTCCGCTTCACAAACACATTCTTCATGCTGTAAAACTCAGAACAATGGATGAGCACATAGCTGTGCACATTAATGCTTCTGTAAATGGAAAGACAGAGAGAGAGAGAAAGAAAACAGATAAGCAGAGCTTGGCTGCCCCCTCCCATCCATGTCATCCGTCTATCTATGTATCCTTCCCCATGGAAAAAAAAACAAAAAACAATAAAAAACTAACCAAATCTCTCCTCCTCATCGTTAAATCCTCGCCGATCAGAACGCGCCAGACCCTAACCGACAAACATCATAGTCTGTCTCCAGTCCCTAATTGACTGCACAAGGATTGGTCACACTTTTTAAGTAGCGTTTCGTAATGGATTTCCATGTTGGTTGCGCTTTTAACTGGCGCTGCAAATGGAAGGCAAAATGTCTCTTTATTATCAAAAACAACGGTTCTTTCTCTCTCCTCGGTTTGCCTTTTTTATTCGGTAAAGATGATATCAGCCACCTCCCTGTTTGTATTTTTTTTTTTTTTTTTTTTTGCAAGGTCAACCCAGGCTGACAGTTGACAAACGATCTCAAGATGGCCACATCATCTGTCCTGTAATTTTTTGGGGGGAGAAAACGATAAGATGAATGCCATGTATCATGTTTTTTTTTTTTTCCCTCTCTTTCCCTCGCTCGATTTTACGCTCAGATCTCTTATCGGCTTACGGAAAAAGACTGGTTAAGCAGGTGAAACAGCGATTCCGTTCATGCTTGAAAGTTGTCGCCGCATCTCGCGCAGGCCCGAGACCAGTTCAAATCTCTCCGATCTGGACTTATCCTGTTTCTGCATCTTGGCACGGCACAGGGATTCAGTATTATAGACAAGCTGGTCATCAGATGGGAGTTGGGTTTATTTCTGTGTCTCTTTCCTCTCCCCCCCTCCGTTCCCCCTCCCCTCTCGCTGGCGTCTCATCCAAGTTATGTCTCATTTTTTTCTACTGGACAGCTCCGACAGAATGCCCGAGAACTCGATGTCCTTGAGAACAGAACAACTTTTCAGTCTAATACTTTGATTGATTATTTTTTTCTCCCCCTGTTGTTGTTGTTGTTCTCTTGCTTTTCTCTGACCGTCTTCTTCGTTTTCCTCTTCCCGAGATCATTATTCGTATTTATGCCGAAATCGTTAGGGAGGGGGGGGGGGGGAGGCTTCAACTTCAACAATGACGGCCACTTTGACAAAACACAGAGTATGTTTTTAATTACCTGGATTTTTTAATGTTGTTGTCATCTCGCAGAAAATACTGCTCTTGTTCTGATGTTCCTATTATGTTCTCATTTGAATGCCTGCTCTCCGCAGGAAGTCCAACCCCCCTCCCCACCCCGCATCACTTCCAGCAGCCCTCCAGTGTTCACCATTTCTAGTTTTTCATTATGCCTAATTGCATTAAGAGACATATCATAGTGGAGCGAGAGAGAGGTAGAGATGAGGTGTCATCGCTTTCTAAAACACAATTAGGTAACACCTCATCAGGGGCTCTGCCTGCCTGCGGTTGACAGGTGCGTGAACGTTAGCGGCGGCGGTGTTGGCGGTGCACGGACCACGGCGCGTGCTTGACAACTGCTCGTCAAACGGATGACAGCCGCTTTTCTGATCGATACTCGATGAGGTGTGGCGCTCGAACCCGCCGTTTGGGTCCTAAACGCTAAGGAAGCTGTTTCATGTGTGTCTTCCCTCCCCGTTTACTTCAAATTTCTCATCTGACAAAATGAAACGGCTGCTCGTTAATTTGAGAAACAACATTCAGCAACTTTTATCAAAATCGAGAGAATGCTGGGAAGCAGTGGTGCAGAAGTTTTAGCAGGGTTTTGTTTTTTCACCTTGTTCTTCTCATTCCTTTTTGTGGAAGAAAAATTATGCACTGCAGAAGCACAGATTGTCATTGTGTTTTTATTTCATCTAAAACATGATGACGATGATGATGACCAGAATGATGATGATGATTAATGAGAGTGATGGCAATGATTACACACATACAGGAAGAGTGTTTAGCGTGTCAGCCATCTGCCTGATTAAAAACTCATCTTTATCATAGTATCCTCTCACACGGCCTGGACAGAAACAGATGAAGCAGATAGAAGCAGAAGAGGGGAGAGGAAAAAAAAAAAAAATGGAGAGATGCGCAACATGTTTAAATTGACACCTTAAGAAAAATTATGTACCGGGTTCATTATAAAGGTATCCAGCCTGATGCGGCATATTTGCTCTGCGTTTTGCCCTGAATGCACTATTGGATATCGCACCTTAGAGCTGACACTCAGAGACAAAGCCTGGAGAAGAAAAGTAATGATCACATATAAATATCAATATGAAAGTAAGAGTCAGTGCTAAAGAAGACGTATAGCTATTGATGTTTGAATAACGGTAGTGTCAGGCGACGAAGAAGAGAGAGGTGGAAAATAAGGAGAGAAAATATAATGCATTCGTTCTTCAGGAGGACAAAAAAACAGACAGAAACGGTTAATCGAAAACACTCCAGAGGCATAAGAATCAAGCTGAGGCCGAGATAAAAACACAACCGCTCTCTATGCCTTGTGAACAAAACCATAAATAAATATATAATCAGTTAGTATTATGCAGGTTTGCTCTGAGAGGCATTATCTGTCTGGCGTTGCCTTCTCAAGTAAAAGAACATTTGACAGTGCAAGTCCCTGATGAAAAAAGGAGAGAGAAAGTTATGACTTCAAAAGTGTTTACTCACCATGTTTTTTAATTTGTCTGGGCATATGCAGTTTATTTGCATTTCAAATACGCATATTTGAAGCAGGTGGTTTAAATGCCAAGATGCGAATTGATGACAATCACCTCTACCATAAGCGTCAAGGGAGCTGTACTCGCGGCTGACATTAAAACTAAACGAACAGCAGCTAAACAAACACATCGAAATAGAACTCTGTTACCAGCCGCCCCGCGCACGCGGGCACGACGCCTCCCCCCCCCAACAAACCCCCCCTCCGCTCGCATCCTCTCCACCCGCACTTATATTTTAATATTCATGTACATTTAAATATCAGCGGCGTATATAGCGGCGTTCTTGAGCGGAGAGAGAGAACGTAAATACCTCACATTTGGGTGCACATAAATCTATTCATCCGTGAACGGCGTCAAATACCCTCCCTCTCCTCCCCCCTTCCTGGCCGTCGGTTCCATCGCTTCCATATTCATTTTTGTAATTTACAGCAAATCCAATAGCTGTCAATCACAAATTAAAAACTCCAAATTTACAACGGGGAGGAAACAGCTGCTTCTACATTTACAGCAAGACCACTCTAAAATATTAAAGACATGTCACCCAGCTCTGTGCAGCCCTACATCTGCGGCCATCTGTTTTCTATTAAAACATTACACCAAAAAACGCTGCTATTTCCATGCTTTTAGATCAGCACAGGAAAGCGAGACTGACAGTGTAAAACCTCCTGACGTGCTTAGCTTTTATCAACGGCCCTTTCAAAAGTGTCAGAATAAAAGGCTTTGAGTGGCACCCGATGTATTTGCACAAGTCGCAGACGGAGCGGAGGTCACATTTTAAGGGCCTAGTTGACGGCGAACAATGCCGGGATATCTTAAACAAGCCGATCTGCTGCTTTTCTTGTCGTTTTCTCACTCGCTCGGCCCTTCCTCCTGTGAAGCGAAGAGCGGGTGTTGAAAAGAAATACGTTAAAGCGAGCGATTCGATGACATTTGAGGCATCGCCGGGGCGGCGAGAGAGCGAGAAGGAGAGCTTTTGAAAAGCGTCGCTGAAATATTCTGTTACGGCGGAGCGGAGAAGAATTACGGTCAGTGTCAAAGGTAAACAATTACAACATTCTGAGTCACTTTTTGGAGTCGGGGCAAAAGAAGATCATTGCTCCCTCTCTAATAGGTAATTTCCTTTGTCTTCAGAGCCGTATTTCACATGTTGCCTTCCTCGGGGTGGTCCCCTCAAGAAAAAAAAAAAAAAAAGAGAGAGAAGAGAACGAAAGAAAGGAAAGAAAAGAAGGAACGTGTGCTTGGCGCATGCATCAGAATTTCAGATGAGACGTTTTGTTCGCCATCTAGAACTGCCAACACGGAACAGTTTGTTGGTGGTATGTGGAGAAGAAAGCCTGTTTGGCAGAGAAAAAAGGGAAAGTTTTCCATAAACTTCAGGCTGCATGTAGAATGTTATTGTCTGACGGAAACAACACGAAAGGCCGTTTAATTTCAGATCAGATTCGCGGCGATATCTGCCGTTCGAGTTGTTAGAATATCCTTGTTCTCCCCACGACAGAGATGCGGTGATTAACAAGCTCGCTGTTTTTCTCTCACCCACCATTTAAAGGAAAAAACCCAGAGCTCCCGCTGCTCGGAGCGACATCTCTCCCCTCGCCGCCGTCTCTTCCTTCCTCTCCTCCTCTTGTCGTCTATGGCAGGAGTCACAGGTGTGTGACAATAATTACACATACACTCAGAAAAATAATGTCATTTCTCTCCATTTAATAAGTTAGCAGTAAAATGCAGAGGGGGAGCGCGCAGGGAGAGCAGGCTTAAATCTTATCTGATACCCGGGCCCCTAACTCAATCATATGGCTCTTAAGAACAGGACACGGGCAGCTGGGGCTCACTAATATGCATGCAATATGTGTGTAAAACGATACGCTTTAATTTTGAGCCCACTTTAAGAAGCAACAAAATCTGTTTATACGTGAGACATTTAAAAAGAGGGAGGAAAAAAATAAAGCTATTTAACTCCCTCGTTCCCGCCAAGCTGTGACATCTGTTTAGTCTTTTCTTCATCCCTCTGCTCCGAACGCTCAATCCCAGGAAGACGGAGTTTTTAAAAACCCACTTTTCCTGCCTGCTGTTTATGCTAAAGCTCTGCGCTTTGAATCTGCGGAAACGCAAGTTAAGAAAATGATGATTGCGCACGTTTATCTCTTTTCCTATTATTAGATCAACTTTGACGCTTTCGGATTTCAGTTGTCGCTCGCAGGCCATCAGAAAGGCTTCCTGTCGGTACTGTAATTGTAAATTAAGGCCCGTTCACACCGAGAGAATGGTGAGAATAAGAGAATGGTGAAGTCCACAGTATAACCCAGCAGAACGCTAATGACACATTGAAGAACGATATTGTTGAAATGTTTTTTTTTTTTTTTTTTCCCAGCTGATGAACGCTGAAATCACCCAATCAGAATTCACCTGATTTTAAAAAGCTCAAGCATTTAAAGTGGCAGATGACATACCTGCACAGCATGCTTACAATAAACAGAACATTATCATGCATTTGTCTGCATGCTAATATATAGTAGATATCATTGCAATTATCTTTATCACAGTGGTGTGCAGTGGTGTTCTGATTTTTTAAAATCAAATGTTAATCATGTCCCAGTCTTATTTGTGAACTTATGTACAGCTGTTTATGTACAACTATTAGTTTTGTACAACTATTTTTGAATTTTTCAGATCATCAAAGCTCGGTAAATATTGTTCACAGATGCTGAGATTTACTTCACAAAGCTGATTACTTGCTAAAAACTCCCACAGATCATTTTTTAAATGTTTTTCAGTCTTATTTTGTTGTAACCAGTGTTGGGAAAAGTTACTTTTAAAAGTAATGCATTACAATATTGCGTTACTCCCTGAAAAAGTAACTAATTACGTTACTTAGTTACTTTTTATGGAAAGTAATGCGTTACGTTACTGCATTACTTTTTAAATCTGGGTAGGGCTTTCTTGTTTGTTTTTAATATAAAAAGTTCTATTTTGGCAAACATAAAAGCCCTTTCATACCAAAAGCCTCAGGCTGAAGGAAAAGTAAATTCACATTTGTACAGTAGAACGCAGAAGAAGAAAGTTCAACATTTTTTTAGCAATAAAAAAAGAACAAATTAATTTTTGCTTATTAGTATGGTTGAATTGGATGATTGAAGGTCAGCAGCAAAGACACTGGTTATTAAAATGGGATTAAATACATAAAGGATATTTGTGTTATTTAACATATTTAATTATTGCAGGTTTGCATCATAGTCTGAGTTACATTTCACTGTTTTTACTCATTTTGATAAACACTGAATCAGTTTTTTTGTGTGAGAGAGATGAATTAATGTATGTTTACATTTATTCTAGAACTAAAGTAACACCTTAATGGGGGAAAAAGTAAATCTGATTACTAACTTGCGGTACTTATGTATATAAGTGTATATAAGCGGTTATATCTAAGGGTGAGTTGTTTACTTTTACTTTTAAATTTAGTCTTCCCATCATACTGCTCATTCAGACTGATTCATGAACACAGAACGCATACGAATACACAAGGCGGGATTTCTTGCATGAACCAATCACAGCCGAAAATTCACTCTCACATGACTTTCCCCCATTCATTCTCAATTACCCCCCAGCAAACCTTTAGGGGGTCTGTTAAAACTCACTGGGCTCAGGGGAGATGAGAGACACGGACTCCCGCTGTAACTTTACCTGCTGGTGTTGCTGTTGTACAGTGTTTTTTTTAGAAAAAAATAGTGATTTATATACTTTTTTAATATTATATTTTGTAATATTGGTGTTGTTTTATTTTTGTACTACGAGTTTTTTCTCATCCAATTTTTTGAGGAGACACTGCCTTCCTTGCCCCTTGAAGGCACTGCGTTCTTGATGTCATCAAGCTTTTATGCTGACTTTTTCCACAATATGTGTTCAATATGATACTTTTAGCCATATTACAATCACAACAATTTAACACACTTCGTTTTTAGAGAATGAACAGCAGTTTCCTGCCTTTATTCGAAGCAGCGCTGTCTAACGTATGAGAGTCAAGGGGCTGGTAATTGGTTGGATGAGGCTCTCGGTGTGTATATGTGTCGCCACTGGGCTCTCCCAGAAAGCAGGAAGTGTGAGGGAGAAGTGGGGCCTTTGGGGGGAGGAATACGGGGAGGAGGAGGAGGAGGAGAAGGAGAGAGAGAGGAAGGGGGTTAAACTTCAAAAAGCCTCTGACACATGCTGCCGCTGGCCCTGACCACTCCACAGATGCTTTTGTTCATTGCCTCTCTCTCAGTTCCCCCTCACTCTCATTCATTCCCTGTGTCTTTGGTGATACGCGCCGAGTACAGATATCAAAGTCGCACTGTCTGTTAAGACTTCAAACTGGGGGCCCCGTCCGTCAACCCCAATCATATCTGTGCCCCGCTCGCAGACTGGAGTGGAATATTTGATCTGTCCTCTTCAGGAGGATCAACAATCAGACGTGAGGGGGTGGGTGGGGGGAGTTGTTAGGACTCGGACGTTTGGGAAGGGGGGTGAAAACGGCCCACTTCACTGCACTTCAGTCGCACTACAAAGAGTTGAGCCACGGACGCTAAAGGGATAAAGAGAGCTTTGCTCTTCAGGATCTCGCGCCGTTGCATTTTACCAGCGTTTGACATCTGCTGTGAGACCGGCACTGAGGAGATAGAGGACGTTACTGTATGGAGACATTTGAGTTCTTTTTGTAGTCGGTCTGTAGCTTGCTCGTACTTTAAGAAGCCAGCAGCGCAGATTATTATGGCATCTGATGGCATTATCTCAGCCCTGTCCATCTGTCCATCCAGTTATGACTATTAATAACCCCAGACATGTGTCACATAGTATACTTAGTACTTAAATCCCTCGTCTGTGAGATCAGACTGCATAATTACCTATCCCATTAGAGTGGGAGACTCTGGACCCTGCATACTCACACCGACCCGTGCAGGAACAGCTGGGGCGATGCGTTTTTAAAAAGATGGTTTACTCAGAAATGAAGTTAATGTCATTATTTATGTTGCACCCAACTTGTATGACCTTTAATCTGTGGAACACAAAAGAAGATATTTTGAAAAATGTTTCAGCTGTTTTGTTCCAGATAATGAAAGTCAGTGCGGTCCAATACAACACTGGACACTGACTTTGATCGTATGGACAAAAAGCATTTGGACAGTCTTAAAAACGATGACACAGTTTTCCTTTTGAGTATCCTTTCTTGTTTCTGTTCACTGAAAGTAACTTTTACAATATTGTAAATCAATTCATTTAAAGTATGAATCATTAATTAACGGCAAATAGAAACTTGATACCGCTCAGATTATATGATGAAATCCTTTGACATGTGCTGTCGTCTTTATGAGCGATGCCAGCCTGTGATTGGCTCTCTGTCCATCAGCAGAGATGTTCCTGCTTCCTGCACGTGCGGAGGGGTTCAGTTCCTGTCCTTCTGTGCGGCGTGGCAGAGGGCAGAGAGAGTGTACTAGGAATCTGCCCATCCACACTAACTCTTTTTCCATTCCTAATCACCCCATTTAAAGCCAGAGGTGAGAGGCCCGTCTGACTCACACATACGCACCTGTTCTAATCAGCCCTATATCCCTTAAGAGTGCCTGTCTTTACCCACCTGTGTTTGTGTGTGTGTGTGATGTGTGTTTTTAGACTGACGAGGCTGTTTGTGGAATGGCCACTTGCTGTCAGTAATTGGTGTCGTTCCCTCTGGGTTTGATAATTCTCACACCCTCTATCTCAACACTGGCTTTGCATTCTACACATGAATGATATGTGAAAGCATGTGTCAATCTCAGTGTGTGGCTCTTTCCATAAATATGACAGACTTTAATATCCCATGGG
>JAHKKF010521648.1:0-16698 GCA_019740295.1 Labeo calbasu
AATGGCTACTGAAAATTCAGCTTTGCATCACAGGAATAAATTACATTTTAAAATATATTCAAATGGAAAACAGTAATTTTGAATTGTATTAATATTTCACAATATTACTGTTTTTACTGTGTGTTTGATCAAATAAATGCCACCTTGGTAAGCATAAGAGGTGAGCAGCAAAGCTAGTGTACTTGAATGAACTAAAAATCTTCTCTTTTTTTCACAAACAGGAGCGTAATATCTTGGTAGTTTCTGGTCTTCAGTTGGCATCTCTCTACAGACTTGAGGTGCAGGTGATCACTGCAGGAGGACAAGGCCCAGCAACCTCCAGAACCTTCCAGACACCGGCTCACAGCAAGCCAGTCCTGCACTATAGTAAGTTATTTAAACTTAAGAGTTGACATTTGTGTGCCACCACAGCACATATTATTTTATAATAGCATCATCGCTCTTACTTATTTCACAATTTATCATTGAACATCTTTTGCGGTTTCTGTATGTCACTGACCTCTCCAGTGAAAAGAACCGCAGCCCAGTACTTAAATCTTAATAAGGGAGAGCTGAAAAGTCATTCTTGTTCATTGGAAGGAAAAGGTCAGGGGGTATATAAGAGGTCAAATGTTGTGTGCAAGTGGCCCCGGCTCTTGATGTGCAGGTCAACCAATAAATCATGTAATTGAGATGAATTGCTTTTGCTTTCTTGACTCCAGTGTGTATTTAACTTCGCAGAACCCAGGATTAAGAAACACCATCTAAGGTCGGTGATAGAACGGCACTGAAGACCACACCGCAATGAATCATCCTGGACCAGATCTGACTCCTCAGGAACACAGAGAACCAGACGAACCAAAGAACAGTTAATTGCGAATTGCGTTTCAGCCTGAGCCAGTCAGCTGCCTCATAACTCAAGATGGGGAACTGCTATAATCTGATGATCAAATTTTGATTGACGTTACGATATTTAAAGCCCCAGTAATTTCCTGTGGGGGATCAGCTTTCACAAACTAATTAGAATTGAGTATGCAACAAAGACTGCGGCATCAAAAGCAAAAGCCATAGGATAAAAACTAAACAAGTGCAAGTATATAAAAAAGGATTTGAAATTGTAACTTTGTGGTTATATGCCTACAAGACATGCTTTGAATTGCACCGTCCCTTAAAAAATGGTTACCCACACCCTAAGCGCTGCAAATGGAGCCTCTTTAATCCAATATTGCATGTGATGACTAATTTGGATTGACTTGTAAATAAGCCTGACTCAATACAACTGTTTGTGGTTTTGCATGTGTTCTTTAAGCATGGAATTTTACTGTTTGTATCCCCATTGTGTCAATAGCAACAAATGAGGAATCAATGAAAAAATATTGCAGCTCTTTAAAAACAAAATGTCATTTTATGAGGGTTTTGTGTGGTGTGTGCTCAATATGCTGTAGAGATATTTGTTTGCAGTCATGTAATTCCTGTATATACTGTATGTTTTTTATTTATTTATGTATGCAATACAGATGTGTTATGTGGATTTGTAACTGTGTGAGTGCATGAATGTGTGTGTATGTGTGTGTGTGTGTGTGTTCCCCCAGCATCATTCACAAACTGACAAACCCTTGCAAGGAGATTTTGTATAAATATATTTGTAAATTCCCATAGATAATGAATATTAATGTACATATTTTATATGAATAAAGCTGTTAAACCTTGTTTCCCTTTACCAAGCTGGTTGTGTGTTTTGTAATTACAAGGGTAAATGTAACAAAACGGGAGTCAACTATGAGTTCTCTAAATTCATCATGCCACTTAATGGGTTAGTCCACTCCTGAATTAAAATTTCCTGATAATTTATTTACCCTCATATCATCCAAGATGTAATGTCTTTCTTTCTTCAGTCAGAAAGAAATTACATTTTTTGAGGAAAATATTCCAGGATTTTTCTTCATATAGTAGACTTTAATGGGGATCAATGGGGTCCAAGTTGCAGTTTCAATGCAGCTTCAAAGGGCTCTAAACAATAGTGTTGCCAAGTCCGCGTTTTTTAAGCGGGCTACTTTAACACTGTTACCGCTGGGTGTTTTTTTCCGCCAAAAAACATGTATTTTACCCCCCGGAATGAGATTTTTACTGGTGGACCCCCCTTGAAATGTGATTGGGCTAGTTTTGTTGTGAAAACCTGGCAACCCTGCTACAAAATCCCAGCCAAGGAATAACGGTGCTTTTCCACTACAGCGAAGCGAGCGTTTTCCATTCATTCCTATGGAAGTTGGGCATAAATGCTCACGGGGTGCATTATGGGATTGAAAGCGGCGCGGAGAAAGCGTTGAAAGTGGCTTAGTTCTATCATTGTTCTATTTTTTGTAAAGGGTGTTTGACTTTCTTCCGCCTACGTTACACATGACCTTTTCAATGTGACTATGCAATGCTTGAAGTTGTGGATGCAGACCTATTGCAAGATGAGCATTTGTGGTTATAAATTTGTATCTTTTTTAGAAAATAACAGATCATTTTGCTAGATAAGACCCTTATTCCTCGGTTGGGATCATGTAGAGCACTTTGAAGCTACAAAGCCTTGAAACTGCAATTTGGACCTTCAACCCACTGATCCCCACTATGTGGAGAACAATCCTGGAATGTTTAAAAATGAATAGCTGTGCATTATCTAATTCTATCATGTGACACAAAGCAATATTCAATCGTGTATATGTAAAATAAACAAAATCTATACGTATAAATGCCACCAGTGTTTATTTTACTACTAAAACAATTTCATACTAAACAATCAAGACTAGGAATTTTTCCAGTCCTTACCAATGATAATATACAGTATACATATTGTATATAATTGTGTTTATTTTTCATTTCAATGCAAATGTACACCATACTTTGGAACAAAAAAAAAAGCTTCGAGGTTGAGAGTAATGAGATGTTCTATTGATGCAGCTACATTGTGTTCTGCTTCTATTTCTGTTGTGGTTCAGTGTGTGTGTGTGCAAACAAAGCATTCATAAAGCCCTAAGCTCAAGGGACAAGTGTGTGGTTACTCAAACATACACATATGCATGCAGGCAACTCTACCCTTATAGCTCTGTAGTCACTTTCATTAGAATTCTACTCCACATCTGGCCCTCATGTCACAACGGAAGTGCGTGTGTGTGTGTGTGTTATTTGTTATATGGAATACCGATGTGCCCTGTTGTCATTACCCTTCGGATAATGTCAAAACAAGAACAAGACAGAAGACAACGGGGACGTTCGTATACAATATTCATTTTGTGGAGATCCTCAGTGAGATTATGTGATATATTGTACATTCACTACAGATGTCACACAATACAATGGACTATCACCAGCATATGTTATAGCAATATCACATGAGTAGGAGGTCTGCTATTGCCCTGACATTCAGACCAAAAGCTTGTAGCACGATTGCGAGTGTGATATTGCCAGTTACTTTCTCTTTGTTTGTTCCACCAGCTAAAAGAGGTTCAGACAAAGCCACAGCAGAATCAATCATAGCTAATGTTCGAACAACACACAGTTGTATGAAAGCCTGTTTCTGCAATTGAATAATAAAAAAAAAACCTTATCTCACAATTCTGACTTTTTTTTTAGACCTGCGTGATACAAACTCGCAATTCAGATTTTTTTCTCAGAATTGTTAGATATAAAGTCACAATTGCGAGTTCATCACGCAATTGTGCGTTAATATCTCACTGTTCTGAGAATAAAGTCAGAATTGTCGGTTTATATGACACAATTCTGAGAAAAAAAGTCAGACTTGCAAGATGTAAACTCGAAATTATGAGAAAAAAAGTCATAATTGTGAGGTAAAAAAATTGCAATTACCTTTTTTATTTTTTATTCAGTGGCGGAAACAGGCTTCCATAGAGTTTCTGTTTCATTCTTCAGTGAATTTGTTTTCAATAAATCATTTGAGTGAATGATTAAAAGTTTCACTCAGAAAAGAATATGAATTAGTGTTTTTGAATAAATCGGTTGAGTGAATAATTCAGTGACCCTGTCACAAATTATCCCCTAAGCTCTTATGGGAAAAATAAGGTGGATACAAACCCTGAAGAAGTGTTTTTGGCACAGACATATTCTGTCATACATTCACCTCAATTTTGTTGAGACTTTTTGTCATGTTCAGCATGAGAATCTAACTCTTTAGCAGTATAAATAACTAAGACCGCATGAAAATACATTAGACATCCTCTTTAAAGACTGCTTGTTCCTGTAAAAATCAGTGTTTTAACAAATTAGTTGAGTTACTGTGACATAATAATGGAATTTTAAGAAAAAGTCAGTGAAAAATCCCCACAAGTTATCCAGCTAAAGGCTGGAATACACTACACAACATTTAAAAACTGAACAGATCTTAAAATACTGGATATCATACACTTACCAACTTTGTAATAGTCACGGAGAAAAAACTAGTCATCATACGCTAAACTGGTCATTGTACACTAAAGTTGTTCCGATCACAACAAACTCACACAGAATCATGGTTGCTAGGAGATGCGTAACAAATGAAAACAATGCGTTCTAAAATCAGCTCAAATTAACAAACATGTTTGACTGAATCATAGTCTGAAGCTAGCTAAAATCGGAGTCTGTGACCATTATACACTATACAGTTTTTTTTATAAAATCTGTCAACTCAAATCCACAGACTGCCTCTGACTTTCAGCAACTAGTGTCATCTTCTCCAGACTGTGAATCGGTGGAAAATCAGGGCAAAAATTACGTAGTGTATTCCAGCCTTAACAAAAATATGTATTTGAAAAATACAATAGGTATTGGCAACATTACCATTAAGTTTTGAGAATGTTATTAGCGGTTCAAGTGTGTAGTGTTGAAACTCTATTGTAATTGTTAGAATGGTCACAGATCAAAGGTCTCCACGTAAAACTGATCATGTAGACCAAACCGTAAGTCGTAGAGACTTGAAACTTGGAGGGATGGTAGTACACCTACAGCGTAACCAAGGCTCACCCCAATCGGCCTAACGGGGGCGCTACAGCGAACAAAAGTACAAAATTGATCATAACTCCTAAACCGTCAGTCACAAGCTCAAGTGTCTTATATCATTGGATCGCGAGCCTGGCAAATTTTCGGGTATTTTGCATTTTTAAAAAAAAAAAAAAAAAATACTTTTGCAAACTAGTCCTAGGTTTTTTCGCCCAATTGGAACCAAACCAGTGCAGAAAGATTCTCTGGGGCTTGAATATCAATAACTATAAGAAAAGTTAAACTTTTGGTGCCAACATGTTAGAAAGGGGGAGGGCTACTTTTAGTAAAATGCCTATAACTCCTGAACAGGATGAGATATCTCCACCACACTCAGAACACTTATGTGAGAACTCAATCTGAGGTCACAGAAAACAAAACAAAACACAGAGCTTGGCCATTTGGTGGCGCTATAAGAGAGAAAAAAAAAAAAACATAAAATGGCTATAAATGCGCAAACATCGTCCTGTGAAAATCAGTGTACATGGTCTTGGTCCAGAGTGCAACAAATGTCTACAAAGACATTTGTGTATCTCGAGAAACATGGTCGCCATTGGCCGACGAAGTTTGAGCACCTGTTAACACCTGTTAACGGAGGCCGAATGGAATGAAACTCGGTGGGCCTGTTCAGGTCACGGCCCCAAAGGTCTGAGATAAATTTGAAAGAAATAGGTCACTGCTAAGCGATATCGCACTTTTCAAAGGCGCAAACGATTGCACGCGCACATTTTTTGCACATACGCACGATATTCATATCATACGATAGAACTCCTAATTCTGAACAACTTTGCCTCTAGAACCACCACTGTCAATCTAATTGTTTGTTAAATGATTGAGAAGATGTGAAAAAAACCCTCCTTTTGCGAGCTAGTCCTAGGTTTTTCACTCAGTCTGGAAAAAAAACAAGAAAGAAAACACTGCAGTACAATTCTCTGGACTCTCTAGGCAAATAATTATCAAAAAATGTCGAAATTTCCTCTTTGGGAAGCAATAACCCGGGGTCATTTAGAAAAGGGGCCTGTCCGAATTTACCCAAAATCCTACAAAGCCTAAGGAAAAACTCAGAACTTCACAAAACCTGCTGAGCACATGCGACGGGTGATTCAGGTAAAGGGGATAGAACCACTGCTGGCACTATAAACAATATAAACAGTATAACAGTCATAAATGTAAAAAAAAACTTTTCTGTGGCAAATTACCTGGATTTGCTAAACATGCTTTTTTAATCATAGATTTAGGTGGTTACAGGCTTGCTAAATAATGTATTTTTTCATATGTGCTTTAATGCCTTAAAGTGCTTGAACCCCAATGTGCAGCTGTATTTTCTGAATGTTCATCCACTTTAAAAATAAATAAATAAATAAAAATGTTTGTTCTTGGTTATGCAAACTTTAAGAAACCATTCCATTTTAGGATTTTGCGGTCACTATGGGAATGTTACCTTTGAATGTCCTCTGAAACAAGCTGTTGCGTGAAAAGACAAACATCCAACTAAAAATAAATAAATAAATAAAGCACATTCCATAAACAATGTATAAATTATGTTGTTGGAACTGACATTTTAAGAACTCTATTGAAGACAATATAACTTTGAACAAATGTTCTATTAATGTTGCTCGAAGAACATTCATAACTTTTAAAGAATCTTGCCAGACTGTTATCCTGTAAGACTGTAAGTTCTAAGAAAGTTCCTTGTTGGTTGGGAAAGCACTGACTAACAATCTGTCTGGAATGGGCAAAAAAGACAAGAAATGACTCAAACATTGGAAAGTTTTCGGGGTTGTTTACCATAAAAGTACATGGTATAACTAGCTTTACCAACATAATCCAGCATGGAAAGTCATATTAGTCTAAGCTGATTTTTTCAGCAGGCATCTTTTATACACAGAGTCTGGCTGGGTGATGGTTATTACATGTGGCTTGTTTGGGTGATGGGGTATGACTTCCATATGTAGTACCTTGCATGTCACATGTGTGTGTGTGTGTGTGTGTGTGTGCCTGGGTTAAGCTGACATTTTTATGATTAGACTTTAAATGGCTCTTTATTAGAAAATTAAATATGTATCTCATCTGTCTATCTGAAAAGCTGTTGTTTTGTCACATTGTATGATAATGAGGCACATCAGTATCATCCTCATTGTTTAAAGCAATCATTCTCTTGTCAGTGAGGCCTCAGTGGATTCAGTTAAATAGAAAATATTGCTAGTTGTTTGAATCCAGGCCGAACGTTATTAGCATGACCGATATAAAGGCTGTCTGAATAAATCGATGGAGCTCTGCATGTTGCATCTGGAGCGCAGTGAGAACATTAGAGAACGTAATGGCCTGGTTGGAAGTGTCTTCTTGCTTCCCTGCTGAAGTGTTGAACTGTGCCTCAGGATTTATGAGTGCTTCTGGACTCTGGTGACCCAGAGACAGGGATTTAGAAGAAACAGAGAGAAGGAAGGGTGGGGGTTAGAGAGTTTGGGAAGACTCGATCCGCTTGCAACACATTTATGATGCTCCAGAGATTGGCCGGAGAATGGTATAGAGAGAGTGTGAGACTAAAAGGGAAGCAGCATCAGGAAGAAAGAAACCTTAAGGGGAGAGGAACCAAAGGAACCAAAGGGGAGAAGAGGCAAAAGAGGGACAGCGAGAGAAAGGGAGAATAGATGACTTCAGGGACCGAAAGTGTGAGCAGATGAAATATGTATCAAAATACTTCACACTTTTTAAACCAGAGGGAGATATGATATTTCCTCCTCCCACTTTCCCATGAGCCTCCCAGACGAGTTGCCTCACAACTGGCCAATCTCATAAGAAACATTTTCAAAAATGATTGCACTTTGGCCTGTGTTCTCACTTACAGCATTACAGCTTCAATTCCTGCATAATTCCTGCATTCCATTTTGTTTTTAGAAAAACATTATTATTATTATTGACACATGACAGTTTACAAGCTGAACTAACCTTGAGAGTTATTGACATTGATCAAGTTCTAAGTCTTAAGGGTCTGCAAGGATTTTATTTTATTTTATTATTTTATTTTATTTCATTTTCATAACTAACAAAACAAGGTTTTCTTTTGAAGAACTTAACCTTTTTTTATTATGATATAATTTTATTCAGAAATTACACATGCTTGTTACAGAGGTGTATTCAAGCCATTGTACTATGTATGAATTGCATGTTTAATATGTTTTTGAATAAATTAACAGATGCTGTCTGAGACTTGAACCAGTATTGATATTGCACCATTGTTTCAACATCTTACTTTTCGTAGATCTTAACATTTCAAAGTTGAATTTTAATTATTTTGTTTAACAATAACATCCTTCAGCATTAAACATTGCTTCAACAATGTTTCAGTGTTAGTTCATCACTGCAACAACAACAAATGTCATGAAGATGAGAAAGATGTCAGTGGCACACTTGTTTTTATTTAGCAGTTTCTCTCAAAGTCTAAGTTTTCAACCAGGGATGACAGACTTATTTGGTGTTTTATCCGACCCAGCCTTTCTATATTGATTTTAAAATTCCTCAGATGTGTTTCATAATCAGTCCGTGTGAAATCCACGCTCAAATGAATCCATTGCACAGTGCAGAGGAGGGAGACATTTTATAGCTTGTTTGTTTGCAAAGAGCTGCTTTGATTATTCAATATTTATTACATTTTGAGCTGAAAATCTGTGGGACCCACAAGTAGAAGAAACGCTCATGAACTTGAATGACAGTCATTTCTCAGGGCGAAAGCTATTTCGCATGCTGTACTGAAAAGAAGGCGCACACAGCTCATGGATTAATGGAGCGACTTCCCTCAAGGGTATTGAAAATTTTGGCGTTCATGAGCGTTAAAACCCCAAATGCGTGAGAAATGTGGCTGCACATCATCACGGATGAAACAGAATTGCATTCGGGTTTGAACACTTGATGTTTTCTCTGTTTATTTGATTCATTTTGGCAACATTTCAAAGCAGTTTTTAAAGGTACAATGTGTTCCTCCAAACATCACAATAACGTCTTTGCGTATCCCAGACTGCTACAGAAGATTATAGGCCTACAGGTGAGGGCTGTCAGAATAAATCATTACTAAAATACGGGGTTCAAAGCATAATACTTCCTTCTCTTCTCAGCTTTTGAGTCTTCTGCATTCAGTACGCTTTTGTAATGACAGGACCTTTAGAATAGGACCTTTAAATAAGATTTAATAAAAATTGCTTGGACGATAATGAATTCAAAGTAATGCGATTGTCCAGTCTAATCTAATAGGATACGCTCTGGACTGTAAAATGGGTCTTGCTGTACTCCAGAGAAAAAAACCTTTTGGCCATTACTGCGATGTTGTTGTTATCTAGCATCGGGGACCAATGAGAAAGTGGGACATTGACAAATGAGAAAACAACTTAGGTGGTGTATGTGTGCTCTGTATGGATTTACTACATTGTATGCGTATGTTTGCTACGGTAAGCCTCTATTGTGTGCTCGCGCAAGTGCATGTGCTTTGTGTCCGTGAGAATAGTAAGCAGATGTGCAGTTATTACTCTGAGTTTTATGGCACATGGCTGATGCTGGTTTCTCCCATCAGCACCCAGTACGGGGAGCCATTACTTTAGCGCTGTATATTTGATACTATCCGATATCAGCCACAGAGGATTTTATTATGAAGAACTGTTCGCTCCATTAAATCAGATCCTACAAAGAGAGGGCGGCGATGTGGCGACGTTACAGGCGATGTTTAAGGGAAGCCTCCTGAGATAAAGAGATTATAGTCCCATATGGACATCTGGAGGCCTTGATTTCTTCTTTTCCATGCGGATTAATGTTTTGAAACTTTGTTTTTGTGGAGCGCATGGCTGCATCGTGGCTGCTTTTGTTTGTCGGGTTCCTTTGAGGCTTTTTCCCATCCAAATCCTGTTTAATATGGATTATGCATGTCGTCTGCACTGGGATTACTGGGGATGAGTTCCATAACAAAATAGCAGCAAAACAGGATATTTTTGTCTCCTGCATTATAGGCACTGCATGAAGTCTGTGTCAGTTAAATAGCTGATTTGTGATATTAAAAATGTGGCTGACTGGACTAGTGCGAGTAGAGCTGACAGCAATACACAGCACTGCATAATCTTTTTAACAATACAGTTCTACCCTTTTGATGGCCTGAAGCGAAAATTCAGCTGACTGGGTGAATTTGCGCACTCATTTAAGAGATCCACTATGACAAAGTACCAGATTAGCGCTTGTGTTTTTCTACATCTTTTCGAGGATTATCTCATCACAGCAAATTAACTGGAATGTTTTCATTCACATTTTGAATTATTTATGTTCCCAAGACAGTTCCCATGGCAACATCTTGTTGTATTCCACTGGCGATACATTAATCACCAACCCAGCCTCATTGGAAATACGAGCCTGTGGCGACATTTCTGCAAAATGATATTACCTTGCTTCTCGCGTCTCTCAATACACTTTTAAAGTGAAATGTCCAGAGAGTGGCACTAAAGCAGGTTCAGTTTTATCCGAAACAAATGAGCGTGATCATTTCAGTGTTTTATGCTGGTTGCTGTATGTGTTGTGGCAGTTCGGAAATGAAATGTCGGACGAGTGGCGAATTAAAGATTAATGCTCTATCGTGTTTGAAAATAACATACCACCAGTGTTGGGTAGTAACTGATTACATGTAATCTGGATTACATAATCAGATTCCAAAAATTATGTACTTGTAATTAGATTTTAAAATACTCAGTTATATTAATGATTGCACGATTACATATTATTCACACAACTCACTCTAAAAATGCTGGGTTAAAACAACCCAGGTTATTTGGCAACCCAGCGCTGGGTAAATATTGGACGGAAGACATGCTGGGTTATTTGACCCAGCTGGTTGGGTTAAATGTTTTTACCAGATATGCTGGGTTATTTTATTTAAATCAACTATTGTTTAAAAAATATTGTATTGCTGGCTTGAAATGGACTAGAACTTATAACACACACACACACACACACACACACACGCACAATTACTAGAGGCAACAGCAATAATCAAAAGATGAACATTCATTATTAAGCAAAAACACATGGACAAAATACAAGAGAAACTGAATTTATCTGGGTAAATACAGCATAGCTTACAATATTGCATACATTTAAACTCGTTTAACAAGCATTTTAGACATAAAAAAAATGTACATTTAAAAGTAGCAGTATATTTTATTGTATTCAACCTTTCTATGTAATCTCTTTTTACCGAAATAGTGCTAATTCTCATGCAGGTGTGCCGCCGAAATCTGAGCTGCTGTTTGCTGGGGTAACTGCGAACTTCAGACCATGGCCTCGCATTTCACTGGTAGCTGTTAAAAAAGTGACCGTCCATGTTGCGTTGCGTAAAATAATCAAATTTACAGGGCAGTAAAACTTTATAAATGAAATAAAATGTATACAAACCTTTATTTCACTTTATTTTCTCCTTCTGTAGAGGACTCAAAAAGTCTGCGCTCTGACTGTAACTCAGCAGCTGGGTTTTCCCATCAGAGACAGGCTTAACCCAGCAGTTGGGTAGAAAAAAATAACCCAGTGTTAAAAATGACTCAGCAATTTAGTTACAGAAAAAATATTTACCCAATAAAATAACCCCAAAAGTTGAACCCAGCATTTGGGTTAAAAAAATTACTGTATATATACAACCATGCTATTTTTGCTCATTTCTACAAATATCTGAGCTCATTTTTTTACAGGAGTTGCATTCCACACTGCAAGTGCAATACTGTACCAGGTGCGCTACGGAGCAAGCTTACTGCACAACAAAAGCCATATGGAACTGGTTACATAATGCAAATGTCAAAATGTAATAGTTTACAAATATTGCACTGAGGCGAAAGAGTTCATAGAATAGTATTGTGTAAAAATCTGCACCTGTAATTATAATTAACGTGGAAAGCAATAAAAGTTGGCGTTTTACTACCACTAGTGTTCAATTCAGCTGGAAACTGCAATGAATTGTCTTTATAGGTACATATTTGGAGTTTTGCCGAAATGTAGGTAGAGACGCATTTTCCAAATGAATCACAGCTGATGCTACTAACATGACTTTTGTTGATCAAATAAGTAACAGTATGACAGTAACCATGAAAGAATGTGGACAACCTCAATGTTGTTTGGATTATTGAGTCGTTCAAACCGAAACGACGCGTCGTGTTCCTAGATGAGACTCGGTGCTGTGCCAGACAGCCATGTCGACAACAATCAGCTCTTTCGGTGCGGCCTCGACTCTTTATCCAGACTCTCTCGAATGATTGCCGACCTCGCTCACGGCCAAGAGGGAGATATATTTCCTCCGTGGGCATATCTGTGTATGTGTGAGAGCAAAAGCGAACATGCTTGTTTGCGTGTGTGGGTGTTGCTGACAGCCGGAGAGATGGCTGTTCTGATAGTGCTGATGAGGCACACATCGGCGCTTAATCAAAAGCAGAGGCTGTGGAATCACACTCCGGAGATGGGAGTCATAAATTTACAGTGAAACGCAGAGTGCAGCTTATAATGCAACTCATGGCACTGAAAGCACAGCGAAGGGCCCTTTACAGCACCTTTAGAGTACTTTGTGCACTGGAGTGTGGAGTGCACTTTGTAGAAGTCTTCCTACTTAACTTAAGGAATTAATAAGTGCAGCAAAATAACGTACTGTAAATCAGAAGGCCATTAAAGTGAAATGTTTTATGCCTTGTTGGCAAGCTATTTAAGCTGCTTAAAATATGCCAAGTGCAAAATTCAGAACTGATAGTTCAAGATCTTGAACACCCTACACAACATTTTACATAATAATGCAAATGATCAGCACACTGGTTTCATAAACAGACATCTGCGCTCCGTATGAACAGGCGCGATCACATTCCTGAACTCCAAGGCTGAAGATGTGTTTAAATCATACCAATAATGTTTAATATGACCCAGATTTAGAACCATTTTGTCAAATGGCACTAAACAGATTGACAGAGGCTTTGAAGAGCCATTGACGGGCACAGACCATGACTGTGATTGACAATCGAGATGAAAAAAAAGCTTGATGTCTGCTGAAAAAAAAAAAAATCAATATTTAATCAAGGATTCTTTCCACAAGACCACAGACTCATATCTGATGTGCTTTATAAAGAAACTCAGTCAATCAATCTTCTCTGTAACGTTTCATACACAATGTCCACAATCAACTAACTTTAAGTTGGTAAATATACAGTCACCTGAGTTTATTAATCAGAGATTTAATAATGCCTAAGGTATATTGTATCCTAGAAAGCACAGATGTGCGGTATGAATGAATGTGTGAAATGTGAGCGTTATATCAGCTGATGGGACATGGAGTTTGGGCCAACCTTGAAAGCATTGATCCATAGGCTCATTTATTTTACAACCAACCAACAAGGCTGCAAATCAATTTTCAAACCAAATGATATGAAGATGAGTATTGATCGGTGGAGGTGTTGGCAGACACGAAGCACAGTATGAGGCAGCACATTGTGTGTGTGTGTGTGTGTGTGCGTGTGTGTGTGTGTGTGTGTGTGTTTCCATGGTAATGGAAAAACTGATGGATATGTGGAGCTGGAGTGAGTTATTTTGCTCTGAAGAACTTGAAAAATAAACCTAGGTGCCAGTTATCATTAAGTCTTTGCCAGTGGGACACTGACATTTCATGGCTATATCATGATGTCATGAACATAATGACATGTTTAAATGTTGAACTGAGTTAAATGTTTTTAAATAATTTCAGGTTTCAGTAAGTTCTGTCAATAGAGATTAGATCATTTGGATTTAACAACGACTGTTTATAAAATCAATTTTGATGTTATTTATCCTTAAGACACATCTATAAAAATATATAAAAATGTTTATTCATATGTTCAAAATCAAATGATTGTCTAAGCAAAAAGTGGAACAAACTATTTCAAGATCTGATGATTTGTAGTTTTTTTCTCTCTCTCTGTCAAAAAGTACAGCTGTCCCACATTTGTGAAGTCATTTCCACCACAACAAACAGTTTTCCACCAATAAACTTGTTTAAGAGTTAGTGTACTTGGTTTCTAAGGACACAAATTATGTGTGTTTAATGTGACATTTAAGATATATAAAGAAATACAGTAAATAGCATATGCAAAAGTTATGTTTTTTACTATGCTTCATTTTCCAAGTGCATTGTTATACCTACACACTACCTTTCACTGATTTCACTGAATGTTCAGCAGCTGTATCTCCAGTCTTCAGTGTCACATGATCCTTCAGAAATGATTCTAATATGCTGATTTACTCACCCCTTTGTCATTCAAGATGTTCATGTCTTTCCTTTCTTCAGTCGTAAAGAAATTATGTTTCTTGAGGAAAACATTTCAGGAATGTTCTCCATATAGTGGACTTCAGTGGTGCTCATGAGTTTGAACTTCCAACATGCAGTTTAAACGCAGCTTCAAGGGGCTCTAAAGGATTCCACCAGAGGAAGAAGGGTCTTATGTAGCAAAACAATTGATTATTTTGTAAAAAGAAAAAAAGAAAAGACAATTGATATACTTTTTAACCTCAAATGCTTGTCTTGTCTAGCTCTGCGATGCACATGTGTACTCTGTGTAATCCGGGTCAATACAGTTAAGGTATGTTAAAACCTCCCATCTCATTTTCTCCTCCACCTTCAAAATCATCCTACATCGCTGCAGAAGTATTGACCCAGTGTTTACAAAGTGAATGTGCAAGGAGGGTCAAACACCCTTTACAAAAAGATCTAAAACAGCGATGCAGGACAATTTTGAAGATGGAGGAGAAATTGAGATGAGAGTTTTTCTACCTACCCTAACTGTATTGACCCGAATTACACAGAGTACATATGCACATTGCAGAGCTAGACAAGATGAGCATTTGAGGTAAAAAAGTATATCAATTGTTTTTAGAAAATAACAGTGTTTCACTAGATAAGATCCTTCTTCCTCGACTGGGATTGTTTAGAGCCCTTTGAAGCTGCATTTAAACTGCATTTTGGAATTTCGAACTCACAGGCAGCATAAAAGTCCACTATAAGGAGAACATTCCTAAAATGTTTTCTTCAAGAAACATAATTTCTTTACGACTAAAGAAAGAAAGAAATATGTGGACATCTTGACTGACAAGGGGTGAGTAAATTATCTGTACATTTTTGTTCTGGAAGTGAACTCGTCCTTTACGGATTCTTTTTTGGAGGAATAGAGGTTCAATGAAATGTAAACAAATCTTTTTTTTGACATTATAAATGTCTTTACTGTCACTTTTGATCAATTTAAAACATTCTTGCTAATGTTGGGATAAAGGTTTTTTTTTTTTTTTTTAAACAAATAAAGTTCAAAAGAACAGTATTTATTTGAAATATAATCAATTGATTGTGTCCTCGCTAAAAGGAAAATATTAATTTATACAGAATTTTTTTTTTTTTTTTTTTTTTGAACGGTAGCATAAGTATAAATCAGATCAAATCTACAGATCCTTTTAAATATTTTTTGGACTGTTATTCAGTTGTACTACAGGTATAGGGGTTTTACACACACACACACACACACACACAGAAAGAGAGATACACCATCTGACACTCAATCCATCTCCCCCATAATGCTCTGGATTTTATCAGGAACACTGCAGCAGATGGGCTGTGAACAAGAACAGAGTGATATGTGTTAAAGCGCAGACTGACGCGCATACACACGCATTTCATGAATATTGCGTGCTTTGACTCATCGGAGACCACTGGCTTCTTTGAAATAAGTCTCTGACTTTGGCAATCATCTAGATAGTCATCCAGACTTCATGGCAAACCAACTGAAAGCACTCCTCTGGGGAGCTTCAGCTCCAGACTCAGAGAAACTTTGCACTGAGATACTCCCACTGCACATCTGCCCCCAAAGCCCGGGAAAATGAACAGCGCTAACACTAGCTTATGAGACAGCATGTGAGCGTCTTGATTTCACAATCACAATTGACATCTGACACAGTATTGGAAGGCTGACATCACTATGTTTTACATTTATTTTTAGAATGTGTGGAAAATATTGCATTTTGCCATTAAATATTTTAAAACTGCTCCTCAGGTTGACAACAGAATGAGAGATAAGAGGTATGGGTGAACATTCTAGAAGGGCTTTTCACACTTAAATACATAACCATTCTAAACCCGAGTTAAACAGAATCCTGGGTTATACTGCTCAGTAGGGCTTTTCACACTGCTCATAGCTTTAACAACAGTGGCGTAGCAAGTCAGCCTCAGGCCCCAAAAATGTATACGCCCCTCACCCCCACCCCCACCCCCAATTTTCTCTATTTTACAAAAGCACACTGTTTTGTTGATATTATGAGTGCACACAAATAAAAGTGGACCATCTGCTATTACTCTTACTTTTATGAACAAAAATTACAGCGTATTTTAAATTTCCACTGTTATTAAGAAAAAAAATGCAAGCGATCGTGCAGCTGCCACCATGTTCTGCAAAGTGTCCAATCGGACTCATGTCTAGTTGGACTCGGGCTGAGAATTCTGATAAACTGTCCGACAAGGGCCAGGCGAGGGCCTGAGCCAGATATTTTCTTACTATTGGGAGATAAAAGGGTCTGTATTACTTACTATTGGAAAAAGCGCAACGGTCAACTTGGATCACGTGTGCCTTGATAACCAATCACATTACAGCCTTGACGTCATTGAATTCATTGTTCAGAGTTGTGCGACACTCAATC
>JAHKKF010521650.1:0-23489 GCA_019740295.1 Labeo calbasu
CTTAATACTGAGAAAATCACCTTTAAAGTTGTCCAAATGAAGTTCTTAGCAATGCATATTACTAATCAAAATTAAATTGATATATTTACGGTAGGAAATGTAAAAAACATCTTCATGGAGCATGATCTTTACTTAATGATTTTCAGCATAAAAGAAAAATCTATCATTTTGACACATACAACGTATTTGTTGCCTATTGCTACAAATATACCCATGCTATTTATGCCTGGTTTTGCGGTCCAGGGTCACATTTTTGATTTTTATGTCCCTTTTTTCTCTGTTTCTTTTACTTTACTTAGATATTTCATATGACAATGAAATCATCTGTCTGCAAGCAGAAATGAACAGGCAGGCTGCAATTGGAAATTCATACTTTTAAATACATTTGCATTTGTTTAAATATTGTATATTCGGTGTTGGTGTGCAAGTGTATTCACACACCTCCATCTCTTCAGTGTCTGATTTCTTGTCTGCATGTTCTTTCTGATCATCACCTTGAGCTTTCTGTACTTCCTGATCCACTTGCATCTTGTTCTTTAGGGAGCAAATACAACGAATGTTCACAGGGTCTTTTAAACGACTATGGTCACAAACACACTCAACAGCTTTAGGAGTCAAAATGATCTTTTAGCATGTGTACAGAACAAAGAGTAGTTCCTACGAGGGCTCTGAACCGGTTCAAGGAATGAAAACGAACAAAATTTTGACAGGAACAGAACCAGAAACAGGATGATGTTTTATGTCGAGGTGCGTGAAGTACAATGTCTATTACATAAGTAGTAATATTTTAGCATCCAGATACATCGCAAATATGGAAACACTTGGATTCGTGCCGAATGAGAGAGGCAGGCATCACCTTAAATCAATTTGGTTTTAGACTGATGTTTTCATACCCTAAATGCATAGCCTTAACCTTATGAATGTAAAAATAAAATGCGACGTGAGCCTACGCGACTTATGTTTTTTCCCCTCTCAAAATGCAATTTTTTAAACAATGCATCAAACATTTTAAATATCTTTAAAAAAATACTTGAATGCCTTGAAAGCGTTAAAAGATTTTTTTCTTTTGTTTAGCGGCCTACATTTGGCCAAAATCTAGAAAAAGGTGGTGCTCTATTGGTTGTGACTAAAGAGCAGAGGGTTACTTTTTGAGTGAAGAAAATGCTGCACCTTATTATATAATAATAATAATAGTAATAATAATAATAATAATAATAATAATATTATTATAGGCAACAAAAAAAGACAAAAAGAAGACCGGTTTCGGAACAATAATAATACAGAGGAACGCAGGAACAGAACCGGAGTGAACCGATTGAATTTTTTTCTCGTTTTCAAGCCCTGGTTCCTACTAACCCAAACTCACACTCATTTAGAATGATCTTAGAAACTTTTGTTTTTGCATCTCACAAGTTTAAATGTATGAAAGATTATTTCTGCCTTAGAATAAAAAAAATAAATAAATAAAAAAGGCAACTGCAACTTTTTTGGCAAATTCTGACTGTTTTTCCCCTTCACACTTTCTGAGTTGTGAGTTTTAGAATTTGCAATAATTGAATTTAGAAATTGCAAGATATAAATGAGCCATTTCGAAAAAGCAAACAGAAAAATGGCTAACTGAACACTGAGTCCAATGCACTCTCAAAAAGTCTAGCAAAACATTTTTTTATTTATAAATTGCATCTGAAATAAAAAATGTTTTGCTAGACTTTTTCAGCATGCATTGGATTCGGTGCGTTTAGCCATTTTTCTGTTTGATCCCAAGTAGTCTTTTGGCTCTACGCACCTGCAGAACAAGGATTTTCTTTTTCTTATTTGGAACCCTACAATTTTTTCAACTTTACACAATGTAGTGAAATCCAAATTATGAGATAAATTTGCTTTTTTTTTTTAAATACTTCTATTCTGTAGCAGAAATAAGCTTCCGCTCTGGTTATCACTGTCAACAGTATTTATTTCAGGAGTAACTCCTGAGTTCTGTACACAAACAGAATTCACTTCCACCCTTAAATTGATAATAATGCCTTTTTTTTTTTAATCCCCTTATGCAAGGATCTCCAAACTGCACAGTTTAGCTCCAACTTGACTCAACACACCTGTCTGGAAGTTTCTAGCATGCCTAGTAGAAGCTTGATTAGTTGGTTCAGGTGTGGCTAATTGGCGTTGGAGCTAAACTCTGCAAGACACCGGCCCTCCAGGACTGAGTTTGGGCACCCATGCCCTAATGTGATAGGATAGAGAAAGTATTATAAAAATCGCATTCGCAGTGATGACTTTACCTCATCCTCTTTGGCTGGAGTGTCTGTCTCCATGGGTTCCTCTCCCTCCGCAGATTTCACAACCTCCACCAGGGAGGCACTGGACACACTGAAGACCCCGTGCACGTTCACCCGTACCTTCACCTTCACCTTGGCGCTTTCGCCGGACGGCTGAGGCACCACCTTCTGAATGTTAAACTGGCCTGCGGGCAGGCAAAAATGAGTCAATAGGGTTGCACAGTTAATCATGATTTCTGCTTTTCTCGATTAAGCATAATCCAGGTTTAATCCTTTTTAGGATTGCCGTTCTCATAGATACTTTTCTGCCCAGCGTTTTACTTAATCTTCCAAACCTGGCAACCATGATGAAAACATGGATAAACAAATATGTTATGGAGGAAATATGTATGGAGCTTAGTGATATTTTACACTGTACTTTTAGAATAACCCGCATTAAATTATGACATTAGCAGAATTGGCTACCATAAAGTGAATATGTGCTCTTAACGCCCCAAGTAAGATCAGGAACGTGTATTAATAAAAAAAAAAGCTTTGTTTTATAAGAGCAGAGCTGTCATGTGAAGTTGTGAAGCATGCACATACTGTAAAATAAAATGCAACCCATTTGTTTGTTATGAATATGATTTGTTTGGAGACGTGGACTAGTGCAATGAACTTAATGAAGCAGCACCGTGCTAAATTCCAATTAAGCAAAGCAAAGAGCATTCCCAACATACCTATGGCAGGATCAGGATACGGCAGCTCTTTCGGATTGTTGTAATAGGCATCCAAAGAGAAGGGCTCCCTCCGGTAGAAAGTCAACACTTTAGAGAAGGGTGCAGCATGGTTCTTTGGGAAAACTTCGCAATCACTGCAGAACAAGACAGCATGTGACTATAAAAACCATGAACTAAATTAATCAATATTAAGACGCTGAGAACCAAGAACACACCTGACGCCTTCATCAGCTGCTGAGGTCCACTTTAGAGAGATGGGATAGGGAACCACGTCTGTGATGGAAAACTCACGCACTTTGAAGGCGGGTGACAGGATTGCGCACTGAGGAACAAAAATTTGTTTGCAGGAAACACTGTAGTTATGAGAATCAGCAGAAAAATGAACTTACAAAGCAACATTTAAAAAAAAAAAATAGTGGTACAAACTACCACAGGAAGTCATTGTCACAATTCTGTAGTGATGAAATTACACACCCATAGTCAACACTGCCCTGTGACTTTCATTAAAACAGCTTCAACAATGAAAAAGCGTTGTTTTAAAAGTAACTACACTCTTCATTGTTTGTAAAGAGAGACGTACAGACGCAGGTAATTCACACATGCAACACATTCAAATAAATGTGCTCTTACTGCACTACTTTATCTCTGTGTCTGATTTGAAGCGGGCAGAACGCTAGAGCTAACAACCTGTGTCTGACGAAAATAATCATCATTTGTACCCTGATGGTCAAATGTTGCGCTGCAAACATCATTAACAGCTTTATGTTGTCAGTGCTGGCAAGTAAAAAACAACAACAACGAGACACTACCATAACTTCATCAAAAGTTTTGGTCGTATGGTATTGGATATCACCCAAAAAAAAAAAAAAAAAGTCACTACCAAAAACTCACCGAAACTAAATGTTATGGAATAACTCCCAAAAAAAGTGTTTAATTGCATAAAAAAAAGTGTTTGGACGTTCCTTAAAGTTAGACACAGATTTTTCATACTTTTGAACACATCTACCCCAAAATGATGGAGCCCATCTTCTCACCACGTAGCTATGAGAGAAAGCAACAACTACTTCCTGATCTTACATGGGTGCAGTTAAAATCAGTCTCAGCCAACAGACTAAAACATACACTGTTTTGGTAGTGACATAAAAAATGCAGGACACATTTTTTTAAATTAATAAGTTTTATAATTTACAAAGTATAAAATATAAAATAAATATTACAATTTATAAACTTTTTTTTTACTTTACTTTTTTACAAAAACAAAAAGATATTTTTAAAACCAATGGAATAAAATGCAAAAATGATTTTAATATTTTTATAAGTTGAAATTTAGAGGTTAGGATTCGGGACAGCCACCTCCTAATTGAAAGTACCATGTAAATAATGATATATATATATATATATATATATATATTATTGTGTGTTACAATAGAAGTAGGTTGCGGGACAGCAGATCGCACCAACCTTGTAGAATGGCCCATATACTGACTTTATATCAGCCAACCAACCCACTAAGATTGGCCGTCAAAAAGACTATATGGGTCGATCACTAGACGGAAGAACTAACCTGCAGCGCACATCCTCTTGCCACAGCCTCGTCCAAATTCAATGTTGTGCTCAGCTCCTTTCCGAAAAATTTGCTGATTCTTTCTTTGATGGCTGGAATCCTAGAGGCGCCGCCTACGATCTCCACTGCATAGATGTCCTCTTTCTTCAGTCCTGGTTATAGGAGGGAAACAAACACCACCACAGTTGCATCACTGCTTGACGGGAAAGGCACGCTGCTAAAAGCAACAGCGCTTGTACTTACTGGTCTGTTCCATGATGCTGCGCAACGGAGCCTCCACCTTGGCCAGCAGCTCTGCACAGAGCTCCTCAAACTTGGCTCTGGAACAAGAGAGTCATCAAGATATTATTAGACGTGGTATTCTAACGTATTATCCCGCTCACATCATAACGCACAAGCGTTTTCCCGTCACAGCTCATTGCCTAATTTACGCCGCTGACATCGAGTGCCCAGTTTAGCTGTTGGCATGTGGTCGCCTGTGGTTACAAACCTGTTGAGTGTGCCTGAGACGTCGATGTCATTCATGAAGCATTCAATGTTGAGTGGCAAGTCCGAGGAGTTGGCGCTCATGAGTTTCTTTAGTTTCTCGCACTCCTGGTAGAGTCGAACCAGAGCGCGGGGTTTGGATCGCACGTCCAGCTTGTACTTCTTCGCAAATTCCTCACAGAAGTACTTGACCAGCACCTCATCGAAGTCTTTACCACCCAGCTCAGGGTCAAACGCAGAACCCAGAACCTATGATAATCAGTCAACAAAAGCATTTAGGGCCAAACTGTTGCTTCCAAATGATGTACAAAATATAGTATATGCCGCCTCAAATTTACTACATTTTAGGAATGTAACAATACTATCAATATTGTGATATCTCTATCTCGATATTAGCGTGGTCACATGACAATATGAAACGACAGGTCTTCCAGAGCAGTGTAGTTTTTAAAATATATTTAAACTACTTATTCTAACATAAAACCTCTTTAAAGTTGTGTTTTGGGTCATTGTGCTTTGGCGATCAGCTCATGAGCCATTGTTTTCCACACCTCAGAACATTAAAATTTTAATGGCCAGATGATTACAGTACTTCACTAGATTTGTAGTGAGGCTGTTATCAATGAAGCTGAATTTTTCCATTAAAATAAAAGCTGTCTAAAATAAAAGTACAGTATGAATTGCTGACAGCTAGCTGTTCAAATGGGTAACATTACTGCAGTTCAAATTCAAAACATCAAATGTAAAAAATCTTTTACAGTGCAGTTGTTTTACAATATGTGGCTATAACTGTCACAGGACAGCAATAATAGAAAATCATTATTATAATGATGACTTATTTTTATTACCTTTATTAACTATTCTGATATACGTTTGTCTTTTTTTCCTCTCCATATCGCGATTTTATTGTATTGTGAAATTTTGATATCGTTACATCCCAACTATCTTTTCTAGCAATGTAAATCTATGCTATCACTTTTTATTGAATTTAACACATGCTTGAATAAAAGTATTAATTTTTTCCAAAAAAAAAAAAAAAAAAAAAGAATAAATCACTGATCCCAAACTTTTGAACAGTAGTGTATATTGTTAGAAAACCTTTCTATTTTAAATAAATGCTGTTCTTTTTAACCTTTTATTGATCAAAGAATCCTGAAAAAAATATCACAGGTTCCAAAAAAATATTAAGCAGCGCAACTGTTTTACAGCAATGATAATAAATCAGCATATTAGAATGATTTTTGAAGGATCATGTGAAATTGAAGACTGGAGTAATGATTCTGAAAAATAAACTTTAATTACAGATATAAATTGTAATGTATATTAATATGGAAAAACATTGTTTTTTTTATTATAATAATGTTTCACAATATTAATTTTTTTCTGTATTTTTGTTCATACGAACACAGCCTTGATGAGCGTAAGAAATTTCTTTAAAAATCATTAAAAAAAAATCTTACTGATTCCAAACTTTTGAGTGGCAGTGTATATAAATGTAATACATTTAAAAAAAAATTAAACTATTTAAATTTAGTTTAGTTCCTAAATTATATGGGGATGTATAGCTTATCAACATTAATATTACATAAAAACAATTTTTACTGTGTTAGAGCCCAGATCTGTGAGTGTTAGCAGAACCGAAGGTGCCACAATAAACATGAAACACATGTCAAACGCTATCATCAAATGTGAAACAGCTGTGTCGTCATCAGAGCTTGTGCAGCCGGCTGAGCCAGCTGGCGACTCTCAAACTGTTCTCATAGTAATTACATGCATCACAGCTATTCTCTGAAATGCTTTTTCTTTAAATGTATAAAAGCATATAGAAAATGAAACTAAAGCTGAACTCACTAATCAAACTGTCAGTGAAATGGCTAATCTATCATTTTGACCCACTAATAATAATAATAATAATAATAATAATAACAACAACAACAACAATAATAGAGTGAGCATACCATTCTAAATTAATGTTATTTTAATATCTTGTATACATTATTATAATTAATCTTTTATTTATTTATTTGCTTATTTTTTACACCTACTGTTTTTAGCAACATTTTTTAGTCATTTTGTTATGCGCTTTTACGATTTTTATTAGCTTTGTTTATTTAAATATTACTACTTAGGTTTCATTTCTTTCAGGTTTAGTTTCTGTTTAGCTTTATATTTAACTTTTTTTCCAGTTTGTGATTTACTGTAGGTTTATTTTAATTAACAAAAATGTTTAATAGTTGTAGATTTAGTTAACAGTAATGACCTAACAGTAATAACCTAACCCAGCCCTGAACATTAATACATTGTGACATTTAAGAACTATCACCACAATCTGCATAATAAAGTTTTTGGAGAAAAAAAGCCTCACCTTCAACTTTCCCTTGTTAAAGGCACAGACAGAGACTTGGTAACCAGCATGGCCAACATCCACAAACACCACAGTCCTGGGTTTCTCCTCAGGAGCAGGCAGGTCCTGTTTGTAGATCCCATAAGCCAGTGCAACTACAATTACAGTAAACACATTCAACTTTAAAACTATTTTTACATGCTAATTATCACCACTCTGAATGGTTCACCTAAAATTACAATTTCAGACAAAGAATTTAAAAGCCACAGTGAAGGAGTCTGCTCCTCAAACAAAACGATTACATGACTTTAGAACAGGGTTGCCCAAACAATCCTGGAGGGCCGGTGTCCTGCGGAGTTTAGCTTCAACTTGCCTCAACAAACCTGCCTGGAAGTTTCTAGTATTCCTAGTAAGAGCTTGATTAGCTGGTTCAGGTGTGTCTAACTGGGATTGGAGCTAAACTCTGCAGGACACTGGCCCTCCAGGACCAAATCTGGGCACCCCTGCTTTAGGTGGTGTATGAGTCATATGGAAATACTTTTATTTGCCTGTTTTTTTTTTATATTTTTGGGGCTTGATGCTGTACAATCCATATCTGTTTTGTCAGAAAAGAAAAAGCTCAGATATTTAGCATAACTTATTATTTGTGTTCCAAAGAATTAATACAAGTCTGGCATGACATCAAGGTGAGAATATTATCACATGATGGGTTTGGCATAAACAATGACAGAAGTTTCATTTTCGGGTGAACGAAATCCATCACAAGTACTTTACCTGCTGTAGTATCATTCATGAGTCTGAGACAGTTAAGGCCTGCGATCTGTGCAGCATCCATAACCGATCGTCTCTCTGCATCAGTAAAGAAGCTGGGAACCTATGCAAGAGCATGAGAAAAAAAACACAATAACTACTCACATTCATTACACAGTAACTACAATAGCTAAACAATAAAAACATGCATAATAATGCAACATTATGAAAAAAAACACCGGTGAAGTTACTCCTACTGACAAAGCAGAACAAACAGCAAGAGAATCAGACAAATTGAGAATGCAAACTCAAAATCGAATCAAGGGACCAAAACGCTGACACAAGTTGAAGGCAGTGACGTCTGTCATAAGGCAAATACAAAGAAGTACATAAGAGACAAATGTACTCAAAACAGCTTTACATAAAATCATAATGTCAATATATGACATCTTAATATCTTCACGCCTTAAAGTTGCATTTAGCAGATTAAACTTAGACGATAATATAGTTTACATTTTGCGATGATACAAGCAATCATGCCATTGACATTTGCTATGCAGTATACATCGTCGTATGCGAGCATACGTTATGCAGATAAGGTCTAACATATGCACGCAGGTAAAATATGATGTACTATATGATGCACTAACTTTTAATATACGGGCAATAATAAAGATTACATTTCCGACAATAAAATAATCAAGAAGCTGCGATATTACTGGAGTTTTAGTAAACCCTGTTTGCATAAAACCTGCCTTTTCCCAAGTGCAATCATGGATATATGATGATATTATTGACTGCCTCATATAATCACAGCTCTTCCTGAAGATGTACACACTACTACATTTTGCAGACATATTATGCAATTCTAAGGAAGAATATTTGAAGTATGTTTAGAAAGAGAGAACAGACGTACAGAGATGACGCAGTCCGCCACAGGTTTTTTGAGTGCAGCTTCAGCGGTCTCCTTCAGTTTGGTCAGGAGCATGCCAGTGACCTGCTCAATGCTGAACACTTTCTCTTCCTCCATATACATGACCTGTGGGGACAGACAGCATGAATTACTGTAAATTAGCCACAGACAAATCATACAACTGAACAGAGAAGCTGTTATAACATACTTCCGACTATTTGACTTGATCAATGCCGTTTAATTAGTCTTACCTTAATACCAGTGGTTCCAGTCGGCATCTGAGCAAGATCAAAGACCAGGCTGGACTTTGCCGCCTGTATGTAAGGGTCGCTGAATGCCCTGCCATGGAATCGTTTAAAACCCTGCACAGTGTTCTTGCAGTTTGTGACCACCTTGTTGCGACAAAAACAGAAAATATCAATACACTTCCATCCAGCCTGCAATGCAATGTGTGATTTTGCTTATTCAGAATAAATAAACACTTACCTGGCTTTTGGCGGCTGCCCCTATCGATCGATTACGAGGACCGAATGACACAAATGACCTGAAAAGAGCACATCGTTAGCCACTACAAAGATCACTATTCAGTTTCACCGATTTTGTACATCTAATGATCCTTAAAAAAAAAAAAACATTTTTCTTGAAACTTCTACTTCATGCTCCTTAAAGGAATAGCTGAAAATTCAGGCCATCCAAGATTTGGAGAAATTAAGCATATCATCACTTGCTCACCAGCGGATCCTCTGCAGTGAATGGGTGCCATCAGAATGACAGTCCAACGACTAATAAAAGCATAATCTACACGATCGATTAACATCTTGAGAAATGAAAAGCTGCGTGTTTGTAAGAAACAAATCCACCATTAAGGTGTTGTAACTCCATAATCCATAACAACACTTCCTCCATGTCCATCTCCTGATGTCCTCTCACGTCAAAATCCTGAAACATATTTGTTTAGAGCCGTTTTTTGCTTGTAAATGGTGCTTGATCTGTGCAGATTTTTCTCCTTATTCAGACCAGATGACTTTTTAATTGGAGGACGCCTTATCATGGATTATGGACATCTAGACTATTTAAGCCAAAAGCAACAATTGTAAAAAATATCTTAATAATAATAATTTGTTTTATACAAAAACACAGCTTTTGGCTTCACAAGATGTTAACTGATGTACTGGAGTGGTGAGCGCGTTTTCCGAATATTTTATTATTTTGGGGTGAACTATTCCTTTCAACTAGTACTCTTTTGTTATACTGGTATAGCACATTTTTAAATCCATTTAAGCATTTTATCAGTTATAATTTAAGCCATCCTTTAATACGCAACATTATTACAGATCAGCTTGCCATTAATTCATACACTACCAGTCAAAAGCTTTTGAAGTTTTTAAAATGCTTTTTAAAGAGGTCACCAAGCCTGCACTTATTTGATCCAAAATACAGCAAAAGCAGTAATATTGTGAAATATTTTGACAACTTAAATAACTGCTTTCTATTTGAATATATTTTAATTTTTGAATATATTTTAATATTTGAATATATTGTAATTTATTCCTGTGATCAAAGCTAAAAGTTCAGTATCATTACTCCAGTCTTCATGATTCTTCAGAAATCATTCTAATATGCTGATTTGCTGTTCAAGAAACATTTATCATCATCATCATTACTTAGAAAGAGTTGAGCACATTTTTTAAATAAAAAAAAGCTTTTGTAACATCATACACTATACCATCCAAAAGCTTGAATTCAGTTTGCTTTTTTTTGGAAAAGAAATTATAGAAATCAATACTTTTGTTTAGCAAGGATGCTATAAATCGATCAAAAGTGATGATAAAAACATTTATAACGTTAAAAAAGATTTCTACTTCAGATAAATACTCTATTCAAAAAAGCCTGAAAAAAAATCCACTCAGCTGTTTTTAACATAATAATAATAATAATAATAATAATAATAATAATAACATATTTTTGAGCAGAAAATCAGAACATTAGAATGATTTCTGAAAAATCGTGTGACTGGGGTATGGATGATGCTAAAAAAAAAAAAAAATCAGCTTCGATCACAGGAATACATTACACTTTAAAATATACTCAAACAGAAAGCAGTTGTTTTAAACAGTAAAAATATTTCAACATTTTACTGCTTTTGCTGTACTTTAAACCAAATACATGCAGACTTGCTGAGCAGAAGAGACTTTAAAAAACATTTTTTAAAATTTGACTGGTAGTGTATTACCTCAAGACATTTCCTTAGTGCAGCAAGTGATATTAAAGATCAATTAATATTTTAAATAACACGGTTAAAGTCAAGTAAACGCTACAATGATATACGTAACATATCAATAAGAACACAAATAAGAGGAAATGTGCAATGAACAGTTATTCAGAGTTATGTTTGTCGGTTTTCCTAGCGGCCCTATTAAAATGTGCTAGAATGTTCCTGCGGCCGCCGGCGTGACGTCACGTCAGAAGCAGCAGCACGAGCCACGCTGTAGCATGGGGCTAACCGCTCTCCTTCATCACTACACTCACATCACAATGAAAAAATCCTACCATATAAATGGTATGGAGACTTATACATCATACTAATCGAACGTGCAAAATACAGCATCATAATTATAGGCAATATTATTCTGATATAACGGCAAGAGGACAAAAAGCATGTCTTAACTTGTTTTACATTATTTAGATCAAATCAAATGACATAATGAAAGAAACATGTCCCGTTCACGTTCCGCGCTTCTTAATTTTGATGTCATTGCGTTGAATGGATTGTGACAGGTCAATTTTACAACAGAGGGAAAAACATGAGAGGTCTCGACTACAGTATCAACCAGAATGAAAGTATTTGACTTACGGTGTACATCTGTCGCTGTATTCGTTTGCTACGGTCTCTATTCCTCCGGCCCGGGCGACAGCAACATAACAGCTCTGGAAGCCCACATCAAATCCCACCACTGACATCTTCACTGAAAATAACAATTATAGTCCGGCTAAAATACTGAATACTAACCAGAAGTGCCTTTTAAAAAATTATAACAGTCACGGAGGAGCGTAGTTAAGCTTGTTAATCCTAAAAGCCGTGTTTAGCGCGATTTCATAGTTGTCGAATGTCCATTGACTAACTTGATGCAGACCGGCTGACTGCTACATGTAATGGGTAAGCTGGAGTTCACGCCGAAGTCAACGGTTTTATCGCGAGACTTCGGGAGTTCTAGATGGCTCTGGAGCTTTCCGTCAATGACGTAACCATGACGACAAATCCAGCCAATCGAAAGATATAGATGAGTTTACTACCTTAGGGTTATTATAATCAACTAAACCATACATTTTTGATAAAGATAAGACATATTTTTTTAAATTATCAATATACATGGGAGTTTCATATTCATAAAATGAAATGGTCAGACTTCAAACCAAATTTTTCTCAGATTTCAAGCTTTATTGTACTGCTTTACAAAACTGCACAAGTAAAAAAGCAATTAGAGCGTATAATAATGTATGTAAATATGACATTATAGCATAAAATTGTATTTTATTTTTTCATTTGAAGATTATTGTATTATACTCTGGCACTAGATTTGTGTGTGTGCATGTTTATTTATTCTTGGCTATGGCATTAATTTAAAAAAATGTAAAAACATTATTATTGAAATAAAACAAGCATTAACTAAAATAAATTAATTAACTTAATTAAACTTACATTTTTTAGCTAATTGTCAAGGCAGTATTTCTCATTTTCTCAAAATATTCGTTTAAAACATTTTAACATTTAAATAAACTACATAAAACTAAGTAAAAACTACGACATAAAAATGACAAATCACAATACAATCAGTAAAACTTTAATTAAATAACAATGTAAAAACTATAACTATGTAATAACTATATAAATATCTAATTGAAAAAATTACCAAAAACTATAATAGTATCACAATGGTACTACAATAACACTTGTGCATATTTAGCATTAGCATTTTAATAGATATAATAATTGCAGATTATAATGAGACTGTACGACTATAATTATGAATAATAACACAATAGTTACCACAATTTGATCGGAAACCATTTGTTTTGACTTTCTAAATTTTTAATGTAAATATATATATATATATATATATATATATATATATATATATATATATATAATTTCCCTCAGAGGATGTTAAGTTTTTGAAGTCAATTTCTGTGTATGAAAAGAAACTATAAACATTATAGATACTGTATTTCTCATTTTAGTTTAAAATATCCTTCTTTTAAAATATTTTAAAATGTAAAATAAAGGCATTTTAAAATGACTTAAACACAATAAAATTAAGAAAACTTTAACTAAAATTAAACAATAGACAACAGAAAATATAAAATCTAATTTAAAATATGATCAAAAACTATAATAGTATTTCAGTGGTGCTACAATAACACTTGAGTATAATTATTTAATTTTAAAACACAAATATTGCAGATGATAATGAGATTGTACGACTACAATTATGAATAATAATACAATAACACACAACACAATATAATCGGAAACCATTTGTTCTGACTTCCAGAATTGTGAATAAAAAATATACATATATTATTATTATTATTATTATTCCGTAGGGAGTGTTTAGCTTTTTTTACAGAAATTCTGTGTATAAAACTATAGAGAAAATAAGCATTTATGTAAATAGACTGTAAATGTTTACATTAATAGACCATGCTTACCTTAATAATCACCTTAATAGACTGTGTTGACAGACTAATTAAACAGAATAAAATACAGACGAAGACTCTCCGAAGCTTTAGATGGCACACTCTATTTTTTCAGGCCCGACATTAAACCGGACGACAGACTCGCACGACCGCATCCAAAATGGCGACTCCCATGCATAGATTGATCGCTCGAAGACAAGCGTGAGTTATTTTACACAATATACGAGTTTGGAGTGGAGTTTTACATTACATTTATAATGTATTCATTGTGTTAATTCGTCCTGTAGTCGTCTATATGAGTTTGTATTGTTTCGATATCAAGTTTGAAGTCGTTTAGTTATGCTCCTACGGCTTTATCATCAAAACTCTCGCAAACGCGTATCTGTTATTTTTGTCTTGTTGTACTGGCGAATTACTATGTGGCTTCTCGTTATTCCCACAGGGAGGCAAACAAACAACATGTTCGCTGTCAGAAATGTCTAGAATATGGACACTGGTCCTATGAGTGCACTGGGAAAAGAAAGTATCTTTATAGACCTTCCAGGACAGCTGAGCTGAAGAAAAAGCTAAAAGACAAGGAGAACAATCCTTCGGAAGATCTAGGGTAAGAAACACAACAAAGCACAACACATTCACATACATGAATAGTAATTTTGAATGTATACGTCGCTAATTTATAAATCAAGAGCCTTCGATAATAACTCATTTATATATTACGAATATTGCGAGTTCAGTAATCTCGTGTAGTTCTATTAGTATCGATTTTGTTGCAATTTAATTACGTTTTTAGGCGGACAGCGACACCTAAAGGCGAAAGCACAGAATACAGAACTGTAAACTGCATGTATTGCTAGAATAGCAAAATAGGCAACTTTATTCGTTTAGTTTGTCAGCCCTGCATTTTTAATTTCTTTTATGCTGTTTTGAAAAAAAAAAAAAAAAAAAATCCTGATATTACCTAATTTCACAATGCTGAGTTCAAAAATTTTCTTTCCCTCATTTTTTTTTTTTTTTTTTTTTGGCAAAATAAGGATGAAGATTTCAGATTGTTACATCACAGGAAAAAAATCGATTTTAAAGTACATTAAAAAAGAAAACTAATCTTTTTTTTATTATTATTATTTTTAATCAAATAAATGCAGCCTTGATGAGTAAGTTCTTTTAAAAAAAAAAAAAAAAAAGACATTACAAATTTTACAGATCTCAAATTTTGAACAGCTGTTTGTGTGTATATCTCATTTGAAATCTTCATTATTGTATGTCGAAATCTTATCAAAATAACAAAAACAGTCAAAAAAGAAGTATGTGTCATTTAAATTATGAATTTGCGAGGGAGTGGGAAAATGCTCCATTGAAGTTTATAAATAAATAATCTTTTCCTGCGAAAAAAGTCATTTTTTTGTGACTCTGGATGTAGTGAGTCTCCCACAGACATAGCAGAAAACATCTGGCTTGCATGTTTGCATTTTCCTCTGTCGCTGCCTGTAATTCTGGCTATTCTTTGGCATAAAGTAATGTTTTCAGAATTGTTCAGATGTGTGAAAATGGGCTGAGAATTGATCACAGGCTCAGATTCAGACAGGAATCGTGGCTTTGTGGTGTTTTTCTGCTTATTAAAGAAAAATGCAACCTTTATCACCTTACAAATGGTTGTCAACAGCTAAAATGCTATAAAATGCATTATACGTTGTGAGAGAGTGTGACAGTCTTGAACAAAACGTGTACAATTTTTGGAATCAACACCCCGAAATAAGTAGGAAACAGTTTTGGATTTGATTCAGCAGATACGATGCAGGGCGGTGCTATTAGTCATGTTAAACGTCTGAAAACCTCACAGTTAAACTCTGCTTTCTTGACACTTTGTAGAGCTGGAATAATACCACGCAGTGAGAAAAAAGCAAAGAAGAAAAGGTGAGTCACTGTCTTTTTGGGAACGCCAGTGTTATCTGTATAAACATGTTATGATTAACGGATGATTTATGCATAATATGCTTTTATAAAGTGAAATTTCAGGGTGTTATATCTATATAATTACTTTGAGGGAACTGATAAACTATTCTTTTTGTTCCATGCTTGGTCTGGTATAAATTTAATTAAATTGCACTTGTAATGTTTTGCACAAATATAAAGTTTATGGTATATTAGTATACTTGTGTCAAAACAATAAATGAGTCAGATGCTTTGATCATACTCCTTGCATCTTTAAATTTATTATGATGATTTTTTTTTTGATGATTACTAAATTATTTCAAAGTTTGAGCTCTATTTTTATTTTAGAAATATAATTACAAATGTTGTTCATTTGAATTAAAGAAACGCTTGAATTATAAAATCTAGTGTTCTAATTGTTTATTTACATCATAATGGCGTATTATTAAATAATTATGTTTATTAATAATTATTAATACTTTTCCATCACACCACTGGCCTGCAAAACCGTTATGCACAGATATATTTCCACATGAAAGTGGTGCAGAACAGAAGTGGAAAATGTCAGATTTTCAGATTTCAGTTCTTTTTTGGTTGTTCAAACGGCTGACTTAACAGCTGATCTGTGCCACATCATGTGATGAACAAACGCAGATTTGTGCCACTGTGGTATAAAGTAGCATTTACAGCACATGCTGTTTTCTTTTAGGTCCTCCTCCAGTTCCAGCAGCAGCAGTAGTGATTCGTCCAGCTCTTCCAGCGACTCTTCCTCGGACAGCAGCGATTCCTCGAGCTCCTCGTCCTCGTCCGAAGACAGCAGCAGTGACAGCGAAGACAGTTCCAGTCCTTCCTCCTCTTCCTCCTCGTCTTCCTCCAGTTCTGACTCTGATTCCGATTCCTCAAGCAGTTCTGATCAAGGCCCGCCAAAGAAGAGAAAAAAGAAGAAATGAGCGTCCAGTTCATCTGATTCAAATACAGAACTCGTATCATATACATTGACAGTACAGAAAACACTCTGGTATTAAATATGTGAGAGGGAAGTCATGTATGTAAAGAAAATGAGAGGTGTATATTAATATTGTCATCATTCTTTTGTAAAATGTGAAAATCAAACCACCACTGTTACATTTACTTAGTACAACTTTGTTTTTTCTCTACGGCGGAGTGCAGCAATGTCTCAAGCTGTTAAAATACTGCAATGATTTATTCATTCATATTAATACCAGTTGACTTATTTTGCATCTTTTTGATCATAAATTCTTTTTTTTTTAAAGAATGACAATTAAGAGGCTAAGGCATATTAACATGTTCTTCATTTTAAGATGGTCTTATGAAATAAACAGATTTCTTACAGAAAGAAATGTACCTATTGTGAGATATGATGTAAATGCGTAATTATCAGTATCAAATAATCTGTTGAAAATGCGGCACGTCTCATAAAAGTCACGAAATGTTTCATTTGCAGCTATATATTTTTAAACATTCCTTAAAAACAATAGATGATCAAAATACTCTGAACTCAGCACTGCAGACTTAATAGTTAGACATAGCTAGATGAAAATATATTTACAACCATTTAGTCTGCTACACAAATATATATATATATATATATATATATATATAAAACGAGGACTGTCTGATCAATTAATGGTGATTAATCGCATCTAAAATCATTTTTTTGTTTACATCATATGTGTGTGTTAAATATATACATGTATGTGTGTGTAATTGTATGTATATTTAATAATCTATTTGACGTTTTATTTATTTTTATTTAATCGATTTTATATATGAAATATATCTAAATTATATATAAGTACTAATATATATATACATATATTTTTAAAATACATACATGTATGTGTATTTATATATGCATACTAAATATACACACACAGCATGTAAACGTAAACTTTTATTTTGGATGTGATTAATCGTGATTAATCGTTTGACAGCCCTATCATGTTTATACTGTAGTATATGCAGTCTATAATAACGATTTAGTTATTGTGTCAAACATACTAGGAATTAATATTTGAGGTAAATAAATATACACAGTACAAGCACATATCATCGCGGTTAATCTATTTGACAGCCCTAATGAAAACATTAAGAATTAGGGCTGTCAAACGATTAATCACAATTAATTACATCTAAAATAAAAGTTAATGTTTACTTATTATGTGTGTGTACTGTGTATATTTATTATGTATATATAAACACACACATGCATGTATATATTAAGGAAATTTATATATATATATATATATATGTATATATAATCTAAATTATATAGAAGTATAAATATATATACATATAAATTTTTTTTTAAAATATATACATATATATGTGTGTATATATATACATAATAAATATAATTGCAAAAAAATGTTAAAATGAGGGCTGTCAAATCAATTAANCACACATGCATGTATATATTAAGGAAATTTATATATATATATATATATATGTATATATAATCTAAATTATATAGAAGTATAAATATATATACATATAATTTTTTTTTTAAAATATATACATATATATGTGTGTATATATATACATAATAAATATAATTGCAAAAAAATGTTAAAATGAGGGCTGTCAAATCAATTAATTGTGATTAATCGCATTCAAAATATTTTTTGTTAACATAATATATGTGTGTTAAATATATGCATGTATGTGCGTGTATTTATATATACACATAAGTATAAACAGTACACATATCATGCAAATAAAAACTTTTATTTGGATGGATAATTTAGACTAAGAATTAGGGCTGTCAAAGGATTAATCACAATTAAGTACATCCAAAATAAAAGTTAATGTTTAATTATTATGTGTGTGTACTGTGTATATTTATTATGTATATATATATATATATATATATATATATGAAATATATATAATCTAAATTATATACAAGTATAAATGTATATCATATATATATATGTTTTTTTAAATATACACATTCATGTGTGTGTGTAATAAATATCCACAGTACACACACATATAGTATATAAACAAACTTTTATTTTCGATTGATTATTCGCGATTAATCGTTTGACAGCCCTATGTTTATATTGTAGTTTATACAGTTTATAATAACGATTTAGTTATTGTGTCAAAGGGAACGTACAGGGAAATAATATTTGAGAAATCACGAAGTAGCAGTCGATTATTATTTCGATTAATAAAAAAAAACGCACGTTCCATTGTTGAGTAGCAGCAACAATTAAAAGTAAACTCTGCATAAAGGGTTTTAGACACACAATAGAAACTGAAATCGTTAAAAAAAATGCTGAGGTGTCTGAGAACGGCTAAAAACGCTGTCTAGATAGTCTGCACTCTGGATTTGAGACGCAGCCCCTCTCTGAGAGGACGTGCTCGTCACGTGACTAGGTTAGTTTACGAAGCCGAAATCAGCCAGCCAGAGACGCGATGATCTCCTAAAAATGATCGTGATCTGCTGGAAAAATCTGTCCGACACAACCATGACGAGCAGACGACCCTCGGCGGTATGGCTCACTTAAACGAGCTGCGTCTTGTAGAGCATTTACGTGTTTCTTGTTGGTGGGTGACACATTTATTGGGACGCTACAGCAAATCAGTGTGGAAGCGGACAGAGACAAAGGGAAAGGCTTTCATAGCTAGAATGCTTCGGGCCTAAGAAGCCAAGAGGTAAGTGGGCCATAAATGGGGCGATTACATAATAGAAAAGATTCACGCTTACGCACATACAGTAACATCTGATCCTTTATTCATGAGAACAATTGTAACAAGTTGTTAACGAAGCAGAGCTAGCGTTGCGTTAAAGTGTTTAGCCAACATGCGAGCTGTCCAATCCTGAACACTCGCTCATATGCCGTCGACTCGACAAAGCATTCCTGGAAACATCCTTTTATTCTTTTATAATCAATTTTCGACCAGAATTCATCGTGGCCAGTTTGTGAATGCAAACGCATCATTAGAGACTCCCGTGTATCACATCTATCAGATGTAGCAACCCTATGTGATGCCATTTTTGGCACGTTTATAACTAGAAATTGGCTTATACGTAATTTCAGTTTATTCAACTTTTTATAAATTCAATTCGCGGAGTTTTACCATCTACACATCGTTAAATGCTAATGGGAGAGTCACGTAAACACACTAATTTCTCACAAAATAGGATTATTATTAATAATAAATAAAAATAATATTGTTATTCTGTTAACTTGTTACATTGCTTGTTACGTTTTTTGACTGTGACGTTAGTGCTTCAAACGACGGACGTCACTGCGTAACAGTGTTTCACCTTCCGCTGAAGTAGTTTGGCGTCACCAACTTGACAAAATGTAAACACGGTCCGAACAGCAGTAGCATTACGAGATGATTTCATATATAATCTCAGTTCGGTTCAGACTAGGTGTTGTTGTGCATACTAAGTCACTAGTTGTAATTAGTCATGTTATGTGGGATTAACTGAGTAATATAAAATGAGTTGTTTAGGTGTGTGTTTGAACACTTGGCGTGACATTTGTCAGTGTTCTTTATTCTTTGCATGTGTTTTTTGATGTTCATCATAGTACTTCCTCCATGTACTTTTAAGGGCAAATCTATTGCATTATCCATGTTTGGAGGCCATTTTAAATAAGTAGCTACAGCAGGAACAAGCTTGGAGCTGCATACTACTACATACTGTGGTATAAAGTAGATATGCTCTGCATATTATGCAGATGTTCTTTATGCACTGAATACTCTGATTACTTGCTACATTTGTAATGTATTCCAGTTTCTCCTGCTGCCCTGCAAAGTGGACTTCTTAGGGTGTTTGTCTTAGTGATTAGAAGGTGTGTATTCTCAGTCCGAAGTGCAACGCAAGAATGCATCAGAATCTTCAGTGCTACACAAAGTTTTGAGAAAGCATGCTAAAAAATTGGGTGAGACTGAATGCTCATGTTGGTAGTGGCTTCTAGGCTGTTGTATGCAAGTATACAAAAATGCACAAAATTGCCCTTTGAGTTATAATATTAATAAGTGCAAATGTTTTCAACATTAATAATAAATTAGCATTTTAAAATGATTTCTGAAGGGTCATGTGACACTAAAGATTGGAGTAACGATGCTGAAAATTCTGTTTTGCATCACAGGAATGAAATGTATTTATTTATAATATAAATATATTTTAAAAAAGAAAACCATATTTGAAATGGCATTATATTATTTATTTATTTATTTACATATTAATTATTTATTTATTTATTTATTTTTTGTTGTTGTTGTTGCTCTAAATAAAAGTTTGTGATGGTGTGATTCTCCTTGATTCAAACACCATTTTTTTTTTTTTCTAATTCATATGGGTGAAAAATACTTCCAGAACCAGTGCTGCTGAAATGTAAAATCCTCCAGTACTTTTATCTTATTTTTCTTGATTCATTATTTAAACAGACTGTCAAATGTTAGCACATTTTTACACAATCTTGATTAAAAATGGAAAATTTCTGCTGGATTCCATTTTCAGAAATAATACAGTTTTACACAAACTTTTGAAGTATATCCTGTGCAGTATGCCATCCAAACATTAGCCAGCATGTTGCTTAAATTCACTGCGTATTCACTGCACTGATGTAAATCTTGACCTGGGACAGACCTTGTGCTGCTTATGTAACCAAACTAAACACGCACACGTTCCCACTGTCTCTGACTCCTGCCCCGAATGCCGTCGCCAGAAGACGTGCACGCAGAAGAGAGCACGATGTTCATTGATAAGCCAGTGACAAAAGGTGTATTGTTGAGCTCGACACAGCTTGTGTATAAATACCGTTATGGGTCTTGACTTTCTGCAGGGCTTCCTGTTTCAGTTGTGGTGCGTGGCTTGACCATTTCCTCTGTCTGTGTTTATGACTAGAAAGAATGTGGTTGACACCTCGCAATGTTTTGTCAATGTCAGCTTCTACAGCATGTTGGGATTGAACAGGTTGTGCTACAAGTTCCTTTATTTTTAAGATCCGCTTTTGTTGTTGTTATTATTTGCAGCTTCGACAGAGCTGGATGAGGTCAGATGAGCTGAAAGCATTCTTTTACTGCAGTAAATTCCCAATCTGTAAAAGGAGTAAAAGCCTGTTTTCCAAGATACAATTGACCATTCTTATTGCTGTGCCTGAGGCCTGCGAGTTTCCTGTGCATATAATATGGAAAGTTTTTCAGATGATTGAGTTACAGTTATAGGGGTCATGCATTGAGAAATCAACATTCTTTGATCTTTTAACACAAGAGGTCATTATACTTGAAAACATACTGTGCAAACTCATAGCTAAGTTTTTTTTGTTCTTTATGCACAAGCCCTGTTTATTCATACAGTCTTTACTGGCATATTACCGTTAAGAGATCATGTGTGAACCGATCCTATACCAAAAAAATACCGGTAAGTTTGTTCTGACAATAACATTACCAGAAAAATACCGGTAACGAAGAACGAGATTACCAGTATGAGCATGAATGATTTCAGAACGCACTGACATAAGACGTCTACTCTTGGTCAATCATAACTTGGGCTGTCACTAACAATTATTTCGATAATCGAGTAATGTCAATGATTCTGACGATTAATTGAGTAATTAATTGAGATAATATAATATTTTATATATTACTCAATTAATCATCAGAATTACCCGTCATTTTAATTTTCATATTTTAAGTAGAATAACACATTTAATTGCTTTTGTTTTTGTTCACATTTTCATTTATAATCATGAACCTACAGGACAACAGCGCAGTGTTTAAAAACAACAAAATACACTAGGGCTGGGTAAAAAAAAAAAAAAAATCAGTTGCTCAATTTTAATAGATTATCATTTTAATGAACCAATATCCAGTCTTAAATCACAATCAATCTTTTGGTCCATGCTGTTTTCAGTTGATGAATGAACGGTACATAGTGCGTCTTTCTTCCAATAAATGGCAATAGGCTAGGCTTTGTGTTACTTTTGATATGAAACAAGTCTCCGATTTCAAATTCTGTACATTTCATTAGGAAATTTAAGCAATAAATACCATTTTGACAGTCTTTAATGTGGCTTGATAGATCGTTGTAGCTTCTGTGTACTTGCTTGTGCGTAATCAAACGCATACAAAAACATTTGTGACAGCTTCGTTTTTGTTCTGGATCCAGCGCTCTGCTGCCAGACTGGAGCACACTCACCACCAACTGGACAGGGGTGGGAATTACAGCTACAACTGTACAATGGATCACCCTCCGTGTAATCTGTCAAAATGACAGACGGCCTTCAGATATTTCCATCACTGATAAAAAAGTTTCCGTCAATGACGGACAATTTTCGGTTAATGTAAGCTCTGGCCCTGACAATTGTTTTTACACTGCGTGATGTAATCTGTTTAATATTGATTTAGCATCATTTAATTCAAATGTCCACTTATTCTTTAATATTTGGACATTTCTTTTTCTTTATGATAGAAAAGCTACAGCCACTGTAATTTCTTGAATATGTGAACATCAAAACATGTAAACTTAGAGTGAGGGTTTAAACTTTTTATTTTGAAATCGCGATAAACAGTTGGCATATTTAGAAAGATAATGATGTTTTCTCCTGTGTTTGTGTAGGTTTATAAATGATTTACCTTACAAATCTGATAAAATAGCATATGTTGCGTTCCCAGTTGAATGTTATAATAAATTCAAACTCATCGCAATACACTGTAAAAAAACAAAACAAAAAACTTAAAATAAAGTTGTTCCAACTTAAAGTAAGTGTTAGTGCTGCCTTAATTTTAAGTTTACTCAACTCAAATATCCACATTTTTATGT
>JAHKKF010521651.1:0-13289 GCA_019740295.1 Labeo calbasu
TTTTATCATTATAGGGAAGATTTGTACATACACTGCCAACACACATTAATGTTCAAACAACATGTAAAAGTGAACTTAGCATCCGATGACCCCTTTAAAGTGTCTCCCTGTTGTCTTCTCACATCAAAATCCACTGACATATATGTTAAGATCTGTTCTGACAGTTTAGACTGTGTTTAGACTGTGTCTGATCTGTGCATATTTCTCTCCTGAATTCAACAATTCAACTTTGTCACTCTGAAAGCAAAGTTATGGATAAAACAATGCATTTTTCACTACAAACAGCTTTTTGCTTCACAAGATGTTAACTAATGGACTGGGTCATGTGGACTCTCATTCTGACGGCACCCATTCACTGCAGAGGACCGATGTAACACTAAATTTCTCCACATTTTTTTTTAATGAACCTACATTTACATGGCCTGAGGTTAAATACATTTTCAAGTACTGCTCACTGCAGAGCCAAATGGCCTCCAGCTCCACCTCTGCGTGAACTAATGGGTGGAGTTATGTTTAGGATAGGGTAAGGGTTAGGGTTAAGGTGTGGTTAGGTGTCCATTTCCCATTACCTCCAGCGAGGGGGAGCTAGAGCATTTTTTATATATTTTGGTGAACTATAACTGTAATTCACATTCCTAGTTAAGCTGTGAATGATTCATTCATGCAGGATTTAATCAGTATGCCACATTATTAAAGTCAAATGGGTTGTGAACAGATATTTGCGTTGAATTTAATGACTCAGAATGTCTAAACTAACAATCAAGTTTTACTTCCAATGGGACATGCTTTAAGAAAACAACACAGAACATGCCTTCAAACAATTCTCTGTCTATAACATAGTAACCACTTAACAACGTATAGGGATCTTGAGAGACTCTTTACTACTGGCACAAATCATCAGAGTGACTGAGCATGACTCAGTCACTTAGTCACACAGACAAACAGACACTAGGGACAGGACAGGGGTTAATTTCTATCTTCGACAGAGCCCTCTGAGCAACACAATTTAGAAAAACTGAAAGAGTAACATAAATACGTTGTACAAACTATTCCCATGCATGCATTAATAAGACTTCTGCTAATGATAAATTTCTAAAACAATAAAATTGAAGATATACTACATTTACAATATGCATAAAAAGACTTGTAGGCATGCAATTTAAACAGTAACTAAAAACACAGCTGCATAACTGTCTGAAATATAAATACAAACTAGCTTCCAAGATCATCCGAGGTCATAGGCGAGTTGGCCATACTTGTGTCTATTTTTACAGACTACGAACTTACAGCAGAGTATAATTACACTATTAGTAGGCCTACATATATATAATTACACAGTTTGACATCCCTACTGCATATTTTAGGCTTTGGAGGTACAGAAGTCAAAACAAAATAAGGATAATTGAGGCAGGGCCACTACCGTCCTGCTATAACATGATCATCTTTGCCTGCTTTAGCAATTGCAGCACATTAAACTAATAAAGTCTTGGCATTCTGCATTTCATTGATGTATGGTTTGTTAGGATAAGACAATATTTGGCTGAGATACAACTATTTGAATATCTGGAATCTGAGGGTGCAAAAAATAATAATAATAATAATAATAATAATAATTAGGAAAATCTCCTATAAAGCTGTCTAAATGAAGCTCTTAGCAATGCATATTACTAACCAAAAATTAAGTTTTTATATATTTACGGTAGGAAATTTACAAAGTATCTTCATGGATCATGATATTTACTTAATACCCTAATGATTTTTGGCATAAAAGACAAATTGGTAATTTTGACTCATACAATGTATTTTTGGCTATTGCTACAAAGACTGTTTTTTTGGTCCAGGGTCACATATGTCATGCTATATTTTAAAAAAGGCACATTCTAACTAATAAACATTATGCATAAAGCTTTTATGCCCTCATATTGAAAGACCACATGTTATATTTGTGCTTTAAAATAATTTTACCTTCACTAAATGTGATTAAAATGATGAAAAGAAACTATTAAAAGTATAAGGAGAAATTGAACGTTCTGTAACTGGTCACATGTATAAACTCCAAAAATCTAACAAACATCATTTCAGACTTTCTATTTCAAAATGTCTTGTTTAAATTACAGTTACGTGCCATTTCGTTAATTATTTGTAACATTTGCTATTAATTTCTGAATGCAATTTGTTTATACACTGTTTTCAGTGTACAGTTTCTCTTATTCATTCATATAAATTTGAACCTGAGGTAATGTAGCCTTTAAAAAGTCAACGACCGGTATTTAGTCATATAATAATCATGTTTTCGCAATTATGTACATACGTTTATGTTTATTTCTCACCTCGTTTTCTTAAGGGCATAATTACTCCTTTATGTCCTCGTGGGATTGTCACGCATGGAAACAGCAACACAAAAGTTTCGCCCTCATCTGCTGTCAGTGTCTTTGAGAAAGTGTCACCTGCTAAAGGAGCAAGTTCCTACTCAGTTCGTTGATGTAGATGTAAAAGCGAGCAGAATGGCAGCTCTCGGGGTCGTTGCTTGTAATTGTCAAGTTAAACAGGAAGAGACAAGCACCGAAACATCTTGCAGAAGAAAACACATGCTGGGCGCATGACTGTCGCTCATGAGAAATAAATCCATAATCCGATAGAAAGAGTGGACAGTGATCGAGCGCACCTTGGTGTGGATGAGTCCATAAGAAATATCGAGACTGCTCTCCAGTGTCTAAATATGTTTTCGGTATGGAGCTCTCTGAGGATTATTTTGCTGGAATATTCGACTCCTTGAATGCCTTTGGTGTTTAAACTACATAAACATAACACAACCCATACAGTCCTGACAAATATTAAAGGCGCAGTGACTAACTAAACTAAACCTAACCGCTAGTTTTTGCCCCAAAGGGCCATATATATCAAATTAGAAAGGCTCTCCAGTACATGGCTTGTCTTGGATTAGGTTCGGTCAGCATATGCTGATCAAGCATTATTTAAAATCCTTAAACTGCAACAGTTTGAAGAAGAAATAAGCATGACATTCTGTTATCTCATATGCCTGGGTAAATTGAATGATGCATGCTTGTAAACAGTTCTTCAAGAACAACTTGTTCCATACTTAGTGGTAGAACGAAGTTCGCGTGTTTTATGTTTTATATTCTGGTTGTTGAACAGAATGAAACTGAAAAATAAAATTAAAGACTTTGATGATCATCTTGCTGTTTGATACGCATAATCCCACCTTCATGTCACTTAAAAATTAACCTTCAAGACTCCAGCAAAACCATCACCATTCAGGCAAACTGGTGTGTGAAATCCAAATCTCAAGGTAGAGACACAAAAGATTTAACTAAATAAGACAGGATGCATTTCCCCCATGAAACAGCAGCCTGTCGGTGCGACGCCTGTCGGAAAACACCTGCAAGTTTCATCCAGCTTTCCGATAACGCATGGCTCCACAATTGCCTCTGTAATTAAGCCAATCTGAGCAAATACATCCCAAAGGTTCTCGTCAAACGTCCCGAAAGGCAGTTAAGAACAACTTCGCCTCCTTTCCCGTCATTTTTTCTGTCAATCTTCACGGCATCTTTTGCCAAAGCTGCTTTGCAGACTCTCTCTACGGTGGGTGCAGTATCACCAGCAGCAGCAGCAGCATCATCACCAGTTTCGCCTTAGCAACGAGAGGGTTGACCCGCGGGGATTGACAGGGCGCGTCCTCCAATGGCGTTCGCCCAATCGGTCAGTTGGCGCACGCACGGACCAATAGGAATCGCCGTATTGTTCCTGGATCTCGGGGTGAGAGTTGACTGGAACATGTGGTTAGACATGGCTGCGCCCTGCTGCCATTCAGGACCGTGACTGTTGAACAGGGGATGGGAATAGTTCAGCGCTTATTTAACATATCTTTCGTGGGTAAGTCGCAATCCTACGAGGCATAAATGCGGTAGTGACCATGTGCAAGTGAAGTTGTAAATAAACAGAGAGTATTACGACCGTGTTTGACATTCAGTCACATCAACACAGAGGTAAAACAAACCAGCTGTCATTCGGTTGAATGAGTTACTGGTTTGACCGTTGCGATGCGTCTCTTGTGTAGAGCTCTGCGTTTTTAAAACGCCATGTCAATAAGTTCAGTTTATAAAGAGACGTCTTACTAAAATATGTTCTGTACAGTGGATTAATATGAATTTCATTGATATTCAGATAGCAAGCTAGCGTATAGAGTGTGTACATATAACAAATAGTTTAATAGTGTGATTATAGTTGCCAACATATACGGAAATATACTTTGTAAGTTTATAAACGAACTCATGAATTATCCGCTTATAATGTCAATATTTATATATGTTAAGTCATTATTCTGAAATGGGAATTAAGCAAAAGTAAAACTCACTGTTTGATAAACCATAGCAGGTTTGCTTCAGACGAACCAACCGTTGATATTTAAACAGACGAATTTCGGGCTTTAGGCCGGTGACGTTTACATGTCGCGTGTAGTTGCTTTCACCCCTCCAAAATTAAATTTTGAACATTTTCAGTATTCTCACTAAATTATAAGTTTGTCTTTCTGATATGAGTCAATTTGTTTATATTAAACTATTGTCCGTATCTCATTTTAGATCAACATGGCAAACAACGAGATGTTTGAGAAAGACACAGGCCAAGGCCAGACAGTATCCAGGGCGATGATTTTTGAAATGCTGAATAAGAAGTTTGAAAGGCTCCCTGATATCGACAAGTAAGTTAGTTGTTGTTTTTTTACATACAACATTTACTTTGTTTCCCCCACTGCATTTACCTGATAAATTCTGTTTCAACCCCAACAGAAAACTCTTTTCATACGGCCCCATATATTTGGCTGGCAACGCTGGGTTTGCTGGTTTGGTTGCCAACAGCTTTTACAGACGTGTGCTCAATGTCACCCAAGGACGATTTACTTCCAGTCTTCCCATGGCTGTTCTTCCCTTTCTGACAACTGCAGCACTGTACACTGCGACTGTAACAAACCCCTTAATGGCAGGTATGGATACAGGATCGTATGAAGTTTGGGGGCTTCCATGTGACTCGCATTAGAAGTTAAACTTTCAACTCTTTGCCGCTCACCTGTCGAAACGTCAGCCAATCGTCATTGGTAAAATCAAATGACGTTGTGTACGCGACAATACGAAAATCAAAACATGATTGGTTAGATTTAGTTTAATCGACATCTCATTTTATTGTTTCTGATTGACAGACATCAGTGCTGTTTTTTTTTTTTTGTTTAAGCTACATAATAACATGTATATTACTGTCTGCACTTCAAGCAAGTCGTGTGAAGGCTCCTTGAGTGTTTCTGAATGTTTTGCATTGTATTTAGGAGCCACATTATATTTGCAGGTGATCTGAACTGCCCAACCTGTACTTTGATAAGAGGGGCTTTGGTTGGTGTGGTTGGTGGTGGGATATATCCCATTTTGTTGGCCTTACCTGTAAATGCTGGTCTTGCCGCCAGGTTAGTCCTCACTGTTACTACCCACTGCTTAATAGAATGTGGCAAGTTACATATGACTGATTGTAACCAATCTCCAATTGTCTTGCAGGTATAACAGTGCACCAATGCCAGAGAAAGGAAACATGATACGCTTCTGGACAAACCTCAGCAAACCCGTCGTCCAGAAGATGTATGTTGTTCTACTGCTGCAGGGTTTGTTTGGAACCTACTTGAGCTCTAAACAGTTTGATATCTACCTAAAAATGCTTAAAATACCAGACTCTGACAGCGAAGAGCTTAATGGGTAGCATTTATTGTTATTTGTATTGATATTGTAAATCTTTTTGTTAAAAAAAAAAAGTGAAGCATGCTCATCCAGTGACATGAGCCCGCTTTATCAGATTTGTTCATTGGTTTTGATGCCTTTTCCCCCATGAATAAACGTAACTCTCCTATCCGTATAGAGTGTTTTCACAATGCATCATCAATCAGCCGATGTTGGCGGCAATGAATGTAAACAATGCCACTGAACCAATTTATTGCTGCTGAAAATGGTCAATTATTGACATGTTTTCAGCTGTACTAATCAGTCAGACCAGAAAAAACATTGGAGTACTATAGACTGCTAAAAGATATAACAAATCAAGGAGAAGAGTGCAAAAAACTGAGGAACACAAGGTGTTTATGGTCAGCCAAACTGACAGCATTTGTTTGTTTTTGTAATTTCTGGCATTGGCACTACACAGAACGTTGGGAATATGATATTAAAGTACCGCAAGAGCAATTGGAGAGCATGCGACTCTTTGTGCTTTACAATTGCTCTTGCAGTACTTTGATGTCATACGCTGATCATTCTGCGCAGTGCTGATGCATCTCGAACAAGCCTAATGTCTTCCGGATCATCAGAAAATCACAGGTAGGTGAGTTTGATCAGGGTTGGAGCAAAAGTTTAAAAGGTTATTCCAAAAACAACCTAAAATCACAAATTGAGGTACTTCAAAGAATTTCATGTTCTTATACCTCAAGTCTCTGAATAATGTAAACTGCCTGACCTTTATTTTATCACAGATACTACAAAACATTAACTAGAGCTTTGCCTAAACCACCATTTGGTTTGTGTGTGAGGAAAATAAAGTGGATAAAAAGTGGTGCAAACACAAATACGTTTTGCCAATGTACAACTTAGAAAATGATTCAATGGAGAACATGTCAATGACCAGTTTCTGTTAGCTACTAATAATGAAAACAATGCACTGGGAAATGGGCTAATGCGTCTTATTTACAACTTGCATTTTCTTCCACAAAGAGATCTTTTAATGAAAGCTAATTTCCAATTCCCTACCACAACACATTAACCAAACAGTTCTGAAATGAAAAAGAAACATCAGCATTAGCTTTTAAACAAGAACTCAATTCAATCAGTGTTTTAGAAGATCTAGATTAATACTGTCATTTGAACTTTTCAGTAACGTTTAATTTTTCAATAAAAAGTTTGATCATCCCTTTGAAACATCTTACAAGCTATTACCATAGGGACAAGTGTTTCTGTATCTGACACACACTGTATCAGAATCTTTGCGCTGGCACAAAGATTCATTATTAAGTTTGTTCTATTCACACTGACAGTGGTATGAAATACGGTAGATTTAAAACAAAAATAAAAAAATAAAATTAATCAACCACAGTTATACATTTCAGAACTGCTTGGGTTGATCTGCAACAGTAGAGCTGCAATCATTCGATATGACCAACAATTGCCCAAACAGAATAACTGTGCATTTGTTTTTTTTTTTTGGTTGTTGTTTGTTTAGAGGTGTCAATGAGTTACCACAGCCCTTAAAAGGGATAGTTCACGCAAAAACAAAAATTCTGTCATTAATTACTCACCCTCATATCTTCCAAACCCGTAAGTCCTCAGAACATAAGATATTTTTTATGAAATTTAGAGCTCTACGACCCTACAAAGATAGAAAGGGTCCTACCATGTAACAAGAACGTCAACAAAATAGTTGATGTGACATCAGTGGCAGCAGTGGTTTACCCATGGTTTCAACAATTCTTCTCCGCATCAGTGCCATTTTGGAGGTGGTTTGAACATTGTTTACGTTGTAGATGTTGTTTACGTTCAGAGGAAAGCACCTGCATGCGTTGTGGTACTCTCCAAAATGCCATTAGGGTGACGCAGAGGAGAACAATTTTTGAATAAAGATATTTTAGTTTTTTTGCACAACAAAAAGTATTCTCGTAGCTTCATTTAACTACGGTTGAACCAATGATGTCACATGGCCTATTTTGTCGATGTTCTTGGTACTTTCTGGACCTTCTGTTCTGGTAGGACCCTTGCTGTCTATGGCGGGTCAGCGCTCTGATTTCATAAAATATTCTAATTTGTGCTCCGAAGACGAACAAAGGACTTGCACGTTTGAAACGACATAAGGGTACGTAATTAATGACAGTATTTTCTTTTTGGGGGGGAACTAACCCTTTAAGGAATTTTGCAGAACACGCTTGTACATAACAGGGAGAAACCACCACCACTCTTTATCCACCTTGCAGAGAGGTAAGAAAAGGCTCTTGTAGAGAGCGAAGGAAGTGCTGTCTAAAAAGAGAAGGAGAGTGTAGTTAACATGTGACAAAATAATTTGCATTACTCAAATGAAAATTTATTACATTTCATTTCAGAACAGTCTTTGGATTTTCATTACATCTCACATATAGATGATCATATTCAAAAACAATGACCCTTGGAAATGCTGTTTTAGAACATACCATTTCTCCTGACAACTGTCAAGCAAGTGCTTTAACAAATCAAGATGAAACGCATGGATACAACAGATGTTCAATGTCTTGTAATCCAATGTTACTATAACCAGGAGAGTTTCAACACTCATTTAGATGCTAAATGAGCATGACAGCATCTGACGTCTTTAGTGGTGTGATAGAATCAGTAAAAACTGTAACTTACACGGTTTCACGTACTACCTTTTTTTAAATTTACCAGGCCATGATGCAAGCTGCTGGTCCCGATTCTTCTGCTTTCCCCACAGCAAAATCCACTTTAGCATAAAGAAAAATAAGGGTTCTACATGAAAAACATTCTTTAGAAAAATAGCGATTATTTCAGAAAGGGCTCGTCTATTTTCAGCAAAATACAAGCTTGCATTGAAAACAACATCAACGTATCAGCACTGAATAAACATAGTACATAACAGATTAATAGAAGCAGAAGCCCTTTGTGAAACATCACTCATTTACATTATTCTTTTAAACTTTTTTTGGTTCACTTAACTACTTCCCTCAAAGTCTATTTTAACTGAAATTACATACTACAATTATATAATCCAATAAACATCCAAAGCATGTTATTCAACAAAGAATGCTTAATTTCTTTTTGTAGATTATTTTCCATACTTTAAACATAAACCAAATGAAAGTGGAAAACAAAACTTTTCGTTTATTTACAGTTCATATTGTGCCGTGAACTGGCAAATAGCATTGTCTTCATCTTAGGAGTTAACCAGTTCTGTGCAGTCTTCTACATCTTGATCCTTACCATGGGTTTCAGCAGTCAAGGATGTTCTGTGACCCAGTCATCCAGCATGGCGGACCAAGCACCTAGAAGAAAACTGTCAACAAGTTTAGCAGTAACTTGTATTGAAAGCAAGTTCAACAGACATGCCATTCAAGCCCTGCACACAATTAAACAGTTAACTCTATATCTGACAACTACTGTCGTCATGTCCCCTCATTTACATCTTGTGCAAATGTTCAGTCTCGGGAAACGTTGAAAAGGTAAAATACTTGACCCTACATTTTATGCGACAAGCTTGAGCTCTCTGCACATTTGGTGCAGAATTCCACCGAGACGTGGTCTTTGTCCACATGCAGGCAGATGCCACCTGCCGTATCTTTGTCTTCCACCTTCACCCTCTTCCTTGGCATGGCATAATCGTGGTCGTTCTCGTTGGATTCCTGGAAAAGCGAGGTAGAGAATTTCATGCCGTTCACACCGCTCAATCTAGACAACAGCTGAGCCAGCATGCTCTCATTGGCCAACACGGCTCTCAAGTACCTAGTTTCATTCTCCAACTCTTCCACTCTCTTGTTGAGATTCCCGTTTTCCTGCTTGAGAACACGGTTTTCTGTCGTCAAAGAACCGACTCTCTCTTCCAAGCCACTGACGTATTCTTTCTTCTTTAATCGGTTCATCCTCGCCGCAATGGCATTCTTGTTGATGATCCGACCGGAGACGTCTTGCAGTTTTGACCTCTGGAGCGCACCTCTGCTGCGTGATGTGGGAGCGTCTAGCACCGCGCTTTGGTCTGTCTCGTCGCTGGTCGTTGTCTGTGATTCAAGGTTGGCGAAAGCATCAAGCACATCGTTGTCCAGGTCCCAGTTGAACCCAGAGCCAAGCAAGTCATCCAGGCCCCAATCATTGGTGTCACTTTCTGGGGAAGTGTGGATGTTTGTTTCACTTGTATTACTGGTTTGTGAAACTGCATCAATCTCGTGGGAGGTACTTGTACTTGTCACGTCAGCATTAAGGCTGCTTCTTCCTCTTTTCCTGGTGATCATGGCTGTTTCTGGATGTTGTGGAATCTGTATAAAAACAACACATGGAGAAAGCAGCAAAAATTAAACAGAAGCAATAACTTTAACACAAAGGAGCTCATTTCAATAAAACCAACACACTATGCACTATTCTCTTTACGAAAAACGAAACTCGTTTAATTCAAAACCCGTTTGCCTTTTTAGTGGAACAGTGTGTGGCCTTTTAAAACCACGCACTTGTCATTATTTAGAGAGGACAAATAAAGTTAAAGGTAAATGAAGCTGCCAATTCACTTAACATTCCCATCTGTATTTGATCAGAGAAAGTCAAACGAGTTTAAAGCAACACGAGGTTAATTTTGGAACGCTAACACGTTCGAGCTTAAAATACTGCAAACAAACATAAACAAATAAGTAATAAACACATCCAGATAATGTTACTTCCGTTCCATCGCGGTTAGTAAATATCTAACAAGACACCAAGATTTAAGTTTTTTTTTACACAATACGTTAAAGTCAACATACCATCTTACTTTCAAAATAATAACTTGCATATGAACAACTCTTAACATCGAATACAACTAATCTAATAGTCGCAGTGGTTTTGTTTAGTAGGCCGCAACAGCGCGCCTTAATCTGCATGACAAAGCAGTTTCTTCACGCAAAGAAAACTTAAAATAATTTGTTTATAACCGAAACAACTTACCTTAAATTGAATGCTGATGTCTTGAAACGTCGATTGGTTGACGGAAAATACGAAAAAACTGAATTAACAGGATAGAAAAGGCATTTGATATCAAACGTTGTAAAGCCAAAGCACATACGACGCAGCGCCAACGACACTGAGAGGAACAAAATGGCGACTCCTGAAGTATCGCGGTACTTCACGTAAGCGTCGCTTCTCATAGAGGAGGAGCAACGATTAGGGGTGTTTTTTCCAGAATCGGTTGCTGTCAGTCTATAGTTAATTCCACACATAATTTACTTTTGTTTATTACTTGATTTTCAAAATTGTATATATAAAAGTGATGACAGTTCATAAAAGTTAAAAGTTTATTAAAATTACTGTCTTAGGATACTCTTTCAAGACAAGAAGTTAACAAACGATCTTGTTTGCAGCAGCAAACTGACCAATTTTATTATTATTTTAAGACATTAAATCCACATACTTTACAATAACAGGCATATTATATTTTTCATTCACTTTGTTTTCCTTAACAAAAAAGTCAAGAAACCATCATGTTAGTTCTTGTATATTGTCTTTCTACATACTTTTTTCTTCATGTTCATTGTTCATGTATTTGTTCAAAAGTGTCACCATCCCTCAGTTTCTTACTATCTAGACATTCTTGCCATGACCATCATTCTCAAAGGGAGTATATCTTCCACCCATTCATTCGGAGACTGCATCATTCTCTCCCACAGGGCTGCTTCAGCAACATTAGAGTCCATCCAGTTCACCTCAGTGCCATAACTTTTACCTGCAATAAGATAACACTGACAATCAGTTGTGACAATTTTACATTTCTATTTTGTTAACACTGGGTATTAAGACTTGTATGGCTTAATATAACGTAAATGATGTATCTTACTGAAATATGTAGTAGAAAACTCATAAAAGATTTACATTATTTTAAAAAATCTGTCTTGTTTTATACACATTTTGGACTATGGGGGCACCATTATTTTAATTACGCAGAACAACTGCACTTGGTGAGCTACTGGAATCTGTTTTTTTTTTTGTTTTTTTTATCACAACACAACTTGGAATACACTTCTTTGAAAATACAATACAGATGCGATGCGGCGTTTCGTTGAAATTTTCAGTCAGAGGGCAACAAGAGAACCGATGTAAATCTTAACTGCTTTCCTAGCGATATGAACCCTGCTGACAAAAACAGCTAAAACCAGCCTAAGCTGGTTGTCTGGTCACAGCTGGTTTTAGCTTGTCTCCCAGCCTGGCTAGGCTGGTCAGGCTAGTTTTAGCTGGTTGTTCCAGCTGGTCTCCCAGACTGACCAGCTAAGGAAGTGTCCAGAACCTCTCTAAAATCAGCCTGCTGACCAGGGTGGATGGCCAGTTTTTTTTTTTTTCAGTAGGGAAGAGGAGAAAAGAATGGGAAGATGCCTGTGAACAAATAAAACTTCCTAAAGACCCACGTTTTTGCTCTTTCCACTTTAGTCCTGATGACTTTGAGTCTTTTAGTAGACCTGTGAAAAATGTAAATCTTTACAGGGTTTTCAACTACATATTTCAGCAAGAGACATCATTTACTATATGAAGCCATGCAAGTCTTAATACCCGGGGTTCCCTTTAAGTGTGGTTGTAATTGAGTTACCTGTTCCAGGACCCAGCCTAATACCCCCAATGAAGTGGTTGTTGAGTCTGTCATGATCCCACACTGTAAGCTCCACACAGGCCTCTTTGAGATCCTCTTGCCTGAAGCCATCATAAACCATGGTGTGGTTAAACACTGGGTCAGATGTCCTCTTCAACACTCTGGTCTTCTGACGGCTTTTCCGGCTGGTATCTGGAAGGACTGCGCTGAAAAGGCAAAATTCACACGTGATAAGGATCCCACATCAAATGATCCAACACATATACAAACGTATCCAATAAAATAGCTACAAATACCATTTGACAAAGGGGTCAATGGCAACACCTCTGGTAACAGGCAGATTCTTGCATTCTTTCACCCATATTTGCACCTCACCATTCCCCTTGCTCTTGTGACCTACAGAATTAACAAGTTATCAGAAAGGAAGATGCTACAAAAACTTTTTAATCAAATACAAAGTGTCAGCAACTTACTGTGAGAAGTCTGTGGGACAAAACGCAGAGCGACTTTAATCTCAGCAGTCATTTCCTCGCTGTGGACCGAATGTTTTGGGCTGGGGGGAACCTGAATCTGGGTTGATAAAGACATACTTTAGTAGAAGTCCAGCAAACATGACCTCATACCTTTTAGTAACAAACAGGGTTTTAGATGTATTGTTCACAGATTTCTGAGGAAAAACATTTATGAAATATATATTTTGCTGTCCAGATCTTCAACAATATTAACCTAAATACAGATTTGATCACTGGACCACCAGTTAAAGGATTAGTTCACCTCCAGAATAAAAATTTATTGATAATTTACTCAATGTCATCCAAGATGATCATGTCTTTCTGTCTTCAGTTGAGAAGAAATTAAAGTTTTTGAGGAAAACGTTTGATGATTTTTGCTCCATATTGTGGATTCCACTGGAGATCAGCGGGTTGAAGGTCCAAATTGCAGTTTCAATG
>JAHKKF010521651.1:13339-26560 GCA_019740295.1 Labeo calbasu
AAAATGTATATACTTTTTAATTCCAAGTGCTCATCTTGCACTAGTTCAACTTCACACATTACACAGTCATGTTGGAAAGGTCACGTGCAGTTAGTTCTTCGTCTGTGTACTCCAGTTTAAAAAGTAGGGTAGGGCAAAAAATTTCATTTTCTCCTCCAACTTCAAAATTGTCCAACATTGTTGTCTTACCTTTTATTGTAAAGAAAAGGACTAAAAGCTGAAAATGCATATTTGAGCAAAAACCAAGCCCTGAGGTCCATTATCCATAATGGAAGAACTAGGACTCTTCCTAGTGCTGGCCTCCTGGCCAAACTGAGCAACTGCTGGAGAAGGGGCTTGGTTGTACTGTTGACCAAGAAGCTGATGGTCACTCTAGTTGAGTTCCATGGTCATATGCAAATGGAAGAAACTTACAGAAGGACAAACATCACTGCAACACTCCACCAATCCGGTCTTTATGGCAGTGTGACCAAACTCAATCCTCTCCTCAGTGAAGACACAAGAAAGCCCACTTGGAAAAAAAGCACCTAAAAGACCCTCAGACTGTGAGAAACAAGATTTTCTTGTCTGATGAACCTCAATTTCAAACATCATGTATAGAGGAGACCAGGCACTGCTCATCACCTGCAGAATACCATCCCAAAAGTAAAGTGTGCTGGTAGCACTCTCATGCTGTGGGGCTCTTTTTTAGCAGCAGGGACTGAGGGACTCGTCAGAGTAGAAGGTAAGCTCAATGCAAAATATTGAGAAGGTTCACCTTCCAACAGGACAGTGACCCTCAGCACACAGCAAGAGTGGCTTATAGACAATTCTGTGAATGTCCTTGAGTGGCCCAGCCAGAGCCTTGGCTTGAACGCAATCAAATATTTCAGGAGAAACCTTAAAATGTGTGTCTCCCCCATCCAAGCTGACAGAGCTTGAGAGGTAAAGAGGTGAGGAGAAGAATGCCAGATAATTGCCAAATGCAGATGTGCAAAGCTTGTTGCATCATACCCAAAAAAAAAACTTGAGGCTGTAAAGGTGCTTCAACTACACACTGAGTTAAGGGTATGAATACTTATGCAATGTACTTTTTTCAGTGTTTTATTTTTAATAAATTCACAAAGTTGTCACAAATCTGTTTTTTGCTTTGTCATTATAGTGTATGAAGTGTAAATTGATGTGGGGCCAAAAAGTAATTTAAAGCAGTTTAACATAAGGCTGCAACAACAAAATGTGAAGAAAAAAATGAAGGGGTATGAATACTTTCGCAAGGCACTGTATGTCACACGTTACCTTTTCAACGTGAGCTAGTGCAAGATGAGCATTTGTGGTTAAAAAGTGTTTTTTTTATTCCTCAGTTATTCCTCCCTATTCCTCAGTTGGGTTTCTGTAGAGCCCTTTGAAGCTGCATTAAAAGTGCAATTTTGACCTTCAACCCACTGATCCCCACTGAAGTCCACTATATGGAGAAAAACTCTGGAATGTTTTCCTCAAAAACATTTCTTTTTGACTGAAGAAAGAAAGACATGAACATCTCGGATGACATGTGGGTGAGTAAATTATCAGGTTATTTTGACCAAATAGACATGACTATTGTTATCTTACCCTTCCTTTGAGTAGATATTCATTCATCTGAGTGTTATTGAAATCCCATTCAGCCAAATCAAGCTCAACCTCTCCAAGAAACATGTTACGCCCAAATGTATCATTGTGCCATACAGAGGTGTTCAGCTTCTGGGTTTTCAGCGTCTCCACTGGAATCTTAAACTGCATAGAAAAGACAACTATGATCATCAAAATCACATCAAAACATCTCAAGAAGTTTCGAAGTCTCATACCCGTAGGATTTCGTTGTAAGTTGGATCCAGAGTCTTCTTCCTCACACATGTTTTTTTCTTTCCATATTTTGCTTTGTCAGGTAACAAGTAACATTTAACATACCTGAAGTTTAAACAAAGCACAAAGTTATTATTATTTATCCATCTTGAGAGAAGCTACGTTCTCCTGATGAGAAATATTATTTCACTTACGGATCAGATCGGTTCCTCTTAACATCCGCCACGGCGAGGTCCTTGCACTGCACAACGAAGATGTGAAACTCTGCCAGTTTTTGCACATAGTGAATGGCAAACTGGATTGTGCCTTTGACCTCCACATTACCAAACTCACTACTGTAGATGCTCATTACACTGCCAGTGACCTATACATACCCCACACAAAGACACAGATCTATACTGGAAACTTTTCATAATATCATGTTATCAAAGTGTACAAAAATAGATTGATATACAGTTCATTTGCATTATATTAGAGCAAAATTAGTTCTATTCAGCATTATTGGGTTGTTAAAGACAGGGGTCACATACAGAGGACATGGAGGTCACTTCAGAGCAAATGCTAAAATTAGAAGGAGTGTTGCATGTTCTCGGTGTGTCAATGTGGAAGCTGCTCACTGAGGCACAGTCGCTGTTTCTGCAATCCATCTATTAGTCACATGCACAGACAACAGGAGATTGTTAGCATTTATGTAGGTTAGTTTGTTGGTGTTTAGCTACAGCCAGTGATAAGTTAAGAATTTTTGTACTACATTTTTGTACATTTTTGATGTTATTCGACATTAGCATTTAAGATGCTCAGCGTTTTGGTCTGTAATTCACCTCTTGTTGCATGAATGCAGGCACAGACAAACTCATCATCTTCACCTGTTCTGGATCGGAGAAGGACGTTTTGGTGTTGGAAGTGACTGCAGACACTGAGACAAAAACAACATGGAATAAATATTGAGTTATTTTTACTAGAAATAAATAATTCTGAAAAGTTTGTGTTTAGAGTTGTTCATTCTGAGGAGCACATTTTATATTTTATATGAAGAATTGATTCAGTTACTTCATCTACCCCGCCATTAGATGCGTGATTTGGGTGGTACGGAATGCAAACCACTTTAATCGTTGCCATTAATCCATGTGCTCATCAAATTTTCATGTGTCAGTTAATGCATTCCCTTAGCCTTTTCAAGAAGTGAAATATAGATGAAAGACCAAGGGTTGATTATGAAAAGGAGGTTTAATGTCTTTAACGGTAATTTAATGTCAGGGGCTTATCTTCTGCTCTTGATGTTATAATGCACATATATAATACTTTTATACATGCTATAGCTGATAGCTATAGGCTATATCAAAATCTTTATTATTATTTTATTATTTTTGTTATTATTACTATATTTACCATTTTTCATACTCAGCCCAACGTCACTCCTTGTGTCAGTCTTCCATCGCTCTTCTTCGTTCAAGATTTAAACATAAATGAATTATTTATAAAGCATAGTAAAATACAGTATAGCATAAAAATGCTTGAGAAACTTGTGTATAGTCTATTTTGATTACACTAGACTTAGGGATTATAAACAAATGTCCAGCAGAGGGCAAAAGAGACTGTCACTCCTTCAGAACTGCAATAGGTCTGTAAAAGACATGATACTCAACAAAACATAGGGCAAGAAAGTTACAGTAAACTTACGTAACGGTGAGGATGCCAGGTCCTCTAGACTCTTGGAAATAGAGATGGGTCTGGCATTGGCTCGTTCCAAGGCAGCTTTGACAGGGCTGTCATCCTCACTGTCCCCTGTCACAGCCCACATAAAGAAGTAATTAGGAAACCATACAAAAGCAAATGTCTACTGAAGCGTTATATACAACTATTAGTACTGAAAATCTGATTTGAAACACTGATTTAAGGTGGTATTTACAGCCATTAGCTTTCCGATTGTAAAGGATTTGAAACGTGTGTAATTATTATGTAAAATGTATGTACACTACCAGTCAAAAGTTTTTGAACAGTAATATTTTTTTAATTTTTAAAGAAAACTCTTCTGCTCATCAAGCCTGCATTTATTTGATCCAAAATGCATAAAATTGCAGTAATATTGTGAAATATTTTTTTTTTATTTAAAATAACTGCTTTCTGTTTGAATATGTAATTTATAAAATGTAATTTATAAAATGTAATTTATTCCAGTGATCAAAGCTATATATATATATATATATATATATATATATATATATATATATATTAATTTATTTATTTATTTATTTTTTTACATAAATTATTGAAATTAATATTTGGCAAGGTTGCTGTAAATTGAAGTCATGATAAAGAAATTTATACAAAAGATTTCTATTTCAGATAAATGCTTTTTATTCATCAAAGAAACCTGAAAAAACTATTTAACTGTTTTCAACATCATAATATAAGTTTTTTAACAGCAAATCAGAATATTACAATGATTTCTGAAGGATCATGTGACTGGAGTAATGATTTTAAAAATTCTGCTGTGAAATCACAGGAATAAATTACATTTTAAAATATATTCCAATAGAAAATAATTATTTGAAATAGTAAAAATATTTCAAAATTGTACTGTTTTTGCAGTACTTTGGATCACATAAAAGCAGGCTTGGTGAGCAGAAGAGACTTAAAAAAACAACAATAACAAAAAAAACATTAAAAATCTTACTGTTCAAAAAACTTTTGACTGGTAGTGTAATTTAAAAATAATGTAAGGGCAACCAAAAAATTACTTCAATGAATTCCATGAAAAAATACATAAATCAATTAAATAATAATAAAAAAAATTGTTAGACTTTTAAAATATAAAAATATAAAAAATCATTTTAAGAAATTAAAATAATATAATAAAGACTCTAATGATTGTAAGTTGATTTATCAGTCTCAGGGGTACTTGTGTTCATCAACTGTAAACACTATTTCAAGCTCCATGTTATAAAATGAAACTTACCAAGAATTGTAAAAAAAAAGTTCATGATTTCAAAGAAAAATGTTCTGATTGATGAATTAGATCATTATTGAAATACGTAGAGGCAGGGCTTAAATAGTCATAAACCTGTAGAACTATCATGTCTACAAAGTAGAACAACTTAACTGTGTGAAGAATCCAGAAGGACATGTTTCTTAGGTCATACTAAGCACCAGTTTTAAGGACATAAACCCTGCTTCCACAAAAATCACAGAACCAATCAAGGCCTATTCTACTGAAACTAGACTGATCCAAAATGGAGAGTTGAGCTCACAGTATGAACTGGCGTGTGAGATTGACCAGGCTTCAGGTGTAGAGCTCCCGGAGGAGTCAAAGGTGATCTCCTCTGATTCAGGCAGGGAGTGTCGAGAAGGGGAGCTCTCATTGCTCATTCTGCCTTGGTTCACCTGTTCAAAAGTTTCACCTGCCTGCACCTTAACCTTTTGTTCTCTCTCATCTAAAACTGTCTGTTCAGGTACACCTAGGTAATGGTGTAAACTCAGGGGAATATAAAACCGAGTCAGGGAGTCTGCTGACAGCTTTCGTTCTTTGGGCATGATGGGTCTTACATCACTACCTCCATCGGAAGTCTTCCTGTGGTGTTCAGGAGAGGTACATAGCCTGGTTTGCCCTGGTTTAACCTTTACGGTGCATGGACTCTTGTTGGCGGGACTGATATCTATCGCAAAGGTTCTTAATGGAGAACCATCCTTCCTGGATTCTTTGTTTGGATACGAATCTCTACGAGGTACTTTAGATCGTATTAATGGGCTGGGTGTTCTGGATTGATCTTGGTCTTTTAGGTGGTAAATGTCAGCGGACTGTGGCTTATCATGTTGACCTTTTGCAGGGAGACTTCTGAAGGGAGATGGCGGTGGACTTGGCTTTGAGTGTATCTCTGTAATTGACTGTTTGAAATCAGAAATATTCTGGGTGATGTAAGGTACCCTACCTTTGACATCTTGAAGGTCTTGTAATGGCACTGTATTTGGACTTTGTTTTTCCTCCGTCTTCTCTTTTTGAGTCAAACCAGCCTCTTTGAAACTCATTCTCTCTGGGGAACTTGGGCTTTTTGACCTGAAGTCAAACTGAGGTTCAGAAAGTCCTACTGAAGAACATTTTGGAGATGACTCTGGAGATGGATCTTTAACGTTAGCTGTACATGCTGGTGAACCTACAGTTACTCTAAGACCGCTTTTTTCTTTCTCCCAAAATGACTTGAGATCATTAATCGAGACTTTATCCTCCTGTTGACCTAGAGACATTTTGAAGGTGGAGATTTCCTTCTTCAAGTCAGATGTGTCCTTGGAGATTGACTCTTCCTGTAGCTCACTGCCCAGAGAACTACCTTTGTGTTTCAGCAGTGAACCGGGTGATAATTTGGCATTCATTTCCACCTTGAGAGTTTGTAGTTCACTGCTTGCAACTTCTGAGACCTTACTGCTCTCCAAACTAGAAGGTTTCTCATCTTCATGAGAGGATATGGCTGATATTTCAACACCACTAGATGTTCTTCTAGGTGAGACTGGAGAAATATCACATGATGTAGATTCTACATCAGTTGGATTTGGACCATCAGCTTTGGGTTTGGATGGACTGATGCTTGAATCTGACAACCTTCTGTCCACAGCATTGTGATCATTCTCATTGAGCTGAGATGTCTCACTTTCTTCTACCTCGGATTCTTTTTTGAGGCTCAGTATTTTAGGTCCTTTGTTTCCCCTTTCCCAGAATGACTTCAGACTGGCCAGTCTTCCAGGTGATATTTCACCTTGGTCAAACGTCTCTCTTTGAAGAGGATCTTCGCATAGTGGTTCGTCCGTTTTGTTTTCCTGCAGTATTTCTGCAGTCTCACTGTTTGTAGGCAGTATATTCTCATCTTCAGGCCTCAAAGCGTAAGATGTTTTATATTCTGAATTTACTGTTTTATCTTGACTTATCTCTTCTTTCTCAGATGTTTGAACTTCAGGACTCCTGTCTTTTTTGTCCGCTCTTGAAAACAATGCAAAAAGCCCCCTATGTGGTTTTGGTGGTGGCTTGGTCTCTGGCTGAGGCACTGAATCTTCTGACTTTGCTTCTGGGCTTTCATGATCTTTTGGTTTCTCTTCATTCATCTCTTTCTTAACTGGCGACTCTTTCAGCTTTTCATCTCGAAAACCTCTCCCAAACCATTCAAATACCTCAGAAAACGAACGACCCTCTTCCACTGTAACCTTATCAGTCTGGCCCTCTGCACTTAACCCAATGGCCTTACCTGTTAATTCAGTGGAGCCGTGGAAGTTGGACACCTGTGAGGACTGAGGCTCACTGAAAACCTCATGATGACCTGCAGTGAAGACAATCACAAGTTTGAAAGTTTAATTTTTGCATGCGAGTGGCAGAGAATACTTTGAGATAGAATAATGACTTCCAAAACCAATACTACATTAATCCAGATGAAGATATTACATATTAAAATTGCAGTTAACACCCAGATAGTAGCCATTTCTTGCAGTGCTTATTTACTAATCACCATTTGAGGATTAATCAACATACACAAGAGCATTCACCTGTATGTATATGGTATGCACACACATGCAGTTAGTATGAGGGCGTATTGATGTTAGAATGTAAGCTGCTGAATTACAGGTTGATTGATTTTTTTGGCTGATTTTCTCAAACACATTTCTTGGGTTTGATTATATTGTTAAGGTTCAGGGCGTCTTACTAAAAGGCATTTCTCACTCTCTGGTTGAACAACCTATCTACCTGTCCTTCCCTCAACCTGTCTACAGGCTCAGTGCTCACCACATGGGGTACTCATGATTTTTAAGGGTCTCCAGACTGCTGTGTGTAACTTAGTAGACCACAGAAAGTGGACAAGTCTGAGACCACTATGCTAATTCCCTGCATTAATTGAATAGTTCAACCAAACTGGTCATCATTTGTTGACTCACGTCATTCCAAACCTGTTTCTTTTTCTTCGGTGGAAGAATGTCTTCATGTTTTTTTTTTTCATACAAGGAATGTCAAAGTTCACTGATAAAAATTTCCTGATAATTTACTCACCCCCAAGTGATCTAAGATGTTCATGTCTTTCTGCCTTCAGTCACTGTCTTCAGAAATGAAAGGAGAAGTCCACTTCCAGAACAACGATTTACAGATAATGTACTCACCCTCTTTTCATCCAAGATGTTCATGTCTTCTTGTCGTAAAGAAATTATGTTTTTTGAGGAAAACATATTAGGATTTTTCTCCATATAATGGACTGATATGGTGCCCCGAGTTTGAACTTCCAAAATGCAGACATGAAAAAAGACACGAAAAGACATGAACATCTTGGATGTCAAGAGGGTGAGTACATTATCTGTAAATTGTTGTTCTGTAAGTGGACTTCTCCTTTAAGGTTTTGAGGAAAACATTCCAGGATTTTTCTCCATGTAGTGGACTTCAATGGAAGCCAGTGGGTTATAGGTTCAAATTACAGTTTCAGTGCAGATTCAAGGGGCTCTACATTATCCCAGCCGAGGTATGAGTGTCTTGTCTAGCAAAATGCATTACGTAGCCATACTTGGTTCTTCGTTCTTCATCTGTGTACTTTGGTTATAAAAGGCGAAAAACTCCATCTCGAATTCACCTCCAACTTCAAAATCACCCAACATCGTTGTTTTACCTTTTTTTGTAAAGGGCGTTTGACTTTCTTTGCGCGTTCGCTTTGTAAAAACTGGGTTGGCACTTCCACCTATGTTACGCGTGCCCTTTCCAACATGAATACGTAATGCGTGAGGTTGGGCATTTGTGGTTAAAAAGTATATACATTTTTATTTTCTTTACAAAATCGTTTCACTAGATAAGACTCTTGCTCCTCAGCTGAGATCATGTAGAGCACTTTGAAGCTGCGTTGAAACTGCAATTTGGACCTTTGGACCACTGGCCACTATATGGAGAAAAATCCTGGAATATTTTCCTCAAAAACCTTAATTTCTTCATGACTGAAGACAGAAAGACATCTTGGATCACATGGGGGTGAGTAAAGTTCAAAGTATCTTACTACGGTTTTCTCAGAAGAAAGAAAGTCGAATGCATGTTTGAAACATCATGGCAGTGCGTAAAAGAATGTTCAGTTCTTGGGTGAACTATCCTTTTAAGTACTTCTCATGGTTTTAACCATGTTACCGTTTTCTGTGAAATCGCTTCTATCCTGTTCCGACAGTGGACTCCAGTCTTCTTCCAGCACACTGTGCTCTCCTTGCACTCTCTCTATAAGCCCAACGATAGATGAGAAGCGGACATGTTTCCTATCTAACCACCCTGATGCAGAGTGCACTGGGCAGAGGGAAAGAGAAGGGATGGTGGGAGTTTCAGGACTGGTGGGGCTGACCGTAGCTGAAGACTGAGTGCTGCTGCTGCCGCTGTCGTCACTGGTAGGAATGTGGATATGCAAGGAGTCAGTAGATCTAAAGCTGGAGATGTTATGCTTCAGGATGCTTCTGGGAGCAGGGGTCACGACCTGTTTAACGCCATTGTCACTGCTGGCAGTGTCCACGGAAGAGTTCTTGCAGGAATACAGCAGCAATCTTTTTTTTGGCACAGGTTTGCATTGTGTGACTATTTGGGTGTCAGTGTTGTCTGTGTTTAGAGTAGTGTGATGGAGTGTTTGGTTTTCAGCTGGAAGGAAAGGTTCTGAAAAATAACCAAATAGTTGGGTAATGAAGTAGTAAAAGGAGCAGACACATACATGCACAAAAATGTGAATCCATGTTTTATAATGAATTCATTTTGCAGTTCTGTTATTGTAACAGCTGTACAGGTTCTGTTAAGTGATGGAATTAAAATGGTATAGCAATGAGATGGAATGAAAAGCTGGCAAGCAACCTAAGAATATGACGGTACGTCTTCTAGTCAGGGATGATACTGGTATATTGATATCATATCAAGACTTGGCCTATAGTTAGTCACATTTTTACTTTTACAGTGTATGTATTTGTGGCCTATTCCAAATATTCACAACTTTTATATTGACCTTTGCACTCATAACAATAATACTAGCCTTACTACACAATAAAAGCCCATCAAAAATGTACCATCTATGTCTGAGGTACAGACTGGTCATGCGTGGCGGATTAACTACTTAGAAGGACATATTTCTCTGTGTAATCTTCTTAAAGTTTGGCAGCTCCATAAAACCCTGTTACTCAGACCACTACAACAGGTTCAACTTTCTGAGGAAATGCCAGACTAATGCAAGGAATGACACTTTTTCCACATGTATTGTAATAACACTAAATGTCACACATTACATGTCAATGCCAATCATAATACTACAGCTATTCTATACTGATTATACAGTGTAGAAGTACATCTTGGAAACATACAAATCTACTCTATTGTTGTACTTGTGCTAATGATTATTGAGTGTTTACACTCAAATATTTGCTTTCCGAATGACCTCAAAGAAGCTTTTGATACTTTCATATTCAAAAACCAGAGACCAACAAGTTTTGTTGCCAACATATAATGCAAATTTAGCATTGCATTACACCAAAATATGGTTTAACAGAAATGCATGCAGACAGCATTCAGTTATTAGGTCCAAAGCACAGATCAGGTCAAGCCAACACCACAGCCCAGAAGAGGTAAACATGCTGTTTTAAATGGGGATCAGTCAAACAAACTTACTGTTCTTGCAAGAAATATGTTCTGACCCTTTGCTCTTCAGAACATCCATTCCATTAACAACACAACAAATCTGTTACCTCATCTATTACTGGACTGAACCGTATCAAAATCATCACAAAATTGTTAAATCTGTGGTAACGACATATGATACCGGGATCATCTGTCAAAAGCTGAGAGCTGGTATCTAGCTATAGTTTTAATGGAAAAATGCTACAGTAAAAATTAAAAACTGTAAATCAGTGTTGTTATTGTTAACTTAAACTATTAAAAATCATTTTAAGTAATTCAAATAAAACTGAAATAAAATATAATCATTAGATGAAAAACTTCCAAAACTCAGCTGCAATTAACTGAACCAAATGTTAATTATTAAAATGACTAAAAACATATAAAACTAATAAAACTAAAGCAAATAAAAATACTAACATTTACATTTTTAATTGTTTTAATTATAAAAATAACAGATAATTCAAAATATAAATAAATACACTTTACAATAAGGTTCAATAGTTAACATTAGTTAGCTACATTAGTTATCATTAACTAAGAATTAACAATTTATTAATCTTAATGTTAATTTCAGAATTTACTAATGCATTATTAAAATCACAAGTTAGTTAATGCACTGTGAACTAACATAACAATGAACGACTGCATTAACTAACAATAACAAAACAATAAATAGTGTAATAAATGTACTATTCATTGTTTATTCATGTTAGTTAAAACATTAAGTAATGTTAACAAATGACACCTTATTGTAAAGTGTTACCATAAATACTTATAATACTACATAAATAATACAAAAATAACATTGCAGTAAACTGATTAGTTGTGAATTACATATACAGTGATTTATTTTATTAGATAACTGACACAGTGCAATATCACTATGATATACTATAACTTTTTTTCAGTGAATAGTCTGAATCACCATATACTTAGTACCATAATCCCTGACACCATTTAAAAAAAAAATCAATTTGAGGATAAATTGAGCAGATAATTCTCACCCTCAGCAGGTGTTTTGTCAGCCTCCTTTACCCCATTGATAAGTCTGGCTTCATCTCTTTGCAATCGCAAACTATTGAATGGATTCTGCCTTGGCTGCACAATACATGTAATGGAATCATAAAAATTACATCATGAAGAAAACCAGAAATTCAGCAAAAATGATCTTAGTAACTGGATTTTGTGTAGTGTACCTTGATTTGAGGTCTCTCCCTTTCCCGCTGGGCTTCCGGCAACTCATCATCCACCCTGTATGGAGGTGATATGGTCATATAGATTAATATAAAAAAGATATAAAAGATTCACCCACATGATAAAAACCAAGAGGCTGCTAAAAGCTTTGTCCATTGAGCATTGCAAACAGTTCCGCATTATGCAATCAATACATTCAGTCATTTATGATCCTGGTCCTGAAGTCCCTGGAAAGTCACAAGGTTCAGCAAGCACTAAGTTTCCATGCTGCGATGTGACAGTATAATGCCATTACATGGTGTCAGACAGAGGGAAAAACAGCAGCACGTGAAATCTGACCCTTGAAGCAGCTTACTGGCTCCAGATTCTCCTCACTAGTGTCTGGGAAAACATAGCACACACTGGAAAAGTTTGCCCTACAGATTATGTTAGACCTAGAATACAGGTTCACTCCTGAATCTCTGCCAAATTTACGAACATTTCACAAACAAGTATGCATAAACTGGTAGATAGATAACGTTTCCTTTCACATTGTTTTACAGGAGCTGGGATATGAGAGCTTTAAAAGCTAGTGTCCACAAAATTAAGGCTGTTGATGACAACATGATCAGCCCAGCCAGGCTAATGGCCGGATGCAGCGTTGGTGTGTTGAAAAGGCAGAGCGTCCAAAATTTCCTTTAATCAAGTATAACAATGGCATGTGCTTGGTACTGATAACAGAAATGCAATTTTGAGTGTAACAACTTTTTATTGCTACTTTTTACTACCATTATTGATTTATGTTCAAGGCATTTCTAATTATTTTACATGGAAAATGTTTTTTTTTGTAACATTGTAACATGTAAAAATGTAACATTTTTTTTATTTATTTGGGGAAAAAATTCTGTAACATTTTCCATGTAAAATAATTATATAATATATATATATATATATAGTGATTCTGAGGGTGATCTATTGTAAATTGTAGCTGTAATTCCCCTGTTAAAGAGCACCAAAACAGTATTTATGGCTTGAATTTCCTAATGGACAGAATTTGAAATTTGAGACATTGTTTCGTATCAAAAGTAACACAAAGCTTAGCCTATTGCTATTTATTGGAAGGAACGTGCATTGTGTAGTGGAAAAGGGCATAGACCAAAAGATCGATTGGGATTTAAGAATCGATATTGGTTTATCAAAATGAGAAAGTATTGAAATCGAGAAATTGTTTTTTCTTTTTTTGGTTTACCCAGCCATAACGTACTACTGTTGTTTTTAAATACTGCACTGGCGTCCTGTCTGTTTATGATTATAAATGAAAATGTGAACAAAATAAAAGCAACTATATGTGTTATAAATAAAATATGAAAATTAAAATGACGGGCGAAAATAGATTATGACGGAATTTTTACGACCTTTTCTGTCAAAATGACAGACAATGTTAAAGTGTAGCGCAACCTCTGATATATATACAGGTGCATCTCAATCAATTAGAATGTCGTGGAAAAGTTCATTTATTTCAGTAATTCAACTCAAATTGTGAAACTCGTGTATTAAATAAATTCAATGCACACAGACTGAAGTAG
>JAHKKF010521652.1:7553-23525 GCA_019740295.1 Labeo calbasu
GGGTGAGTACATTATCTGTAAGTTTTTGTTCTGGAAGTGGACTTCACCTTCAAAAAGAAATTTTACAACATTAAAGCTGATTTGTAGTATGAAGCACTGTAGAATTGAGAATTGAGAGCACTTGTTCATGAACCTGCCGTACCTTAAAGAAGGTCATGGTGGCACCGTCCTCCACCACACCGTACAGGATCTTGGTTTGTTTGGCCAGATCGTCGGCCGAGTCGATGGGCGACTCCATGCGCTCCACCGTCAGGAAGGCGGCCAGGTTCGCGGTGTAGGACGAGATGATGATGAGGGTGAAGAACCACCAGATTCCTCCCACGATCCTGGTGGACAGAGCTTTCGGCATCAGCTCCGACCCTGAGCACGGATGAGAGAAGAAAGAAATGCCTTGAATCAGCTGAACCTCTTCTGGACCAAGTTAAGTGACTTTTTTTCATCATTTAATTTCTATTTATTACATTTCTATTTATTTGTGAAGAACATTTTAAATAGAAATGACTACTAATTTGTACATTTGTTAGAATAAGAATATTGTTTTTTTTATTTCATCTTTGCTTTCACATAATATAAAATATCAACAAGAGCCGTCCAGACAGGTTTATTTGAGTAAATGAATCCCCTTAATCAGAACCAAACCCATTAGACATAAAACATATGCTCGATTCCCTGAGATTTTATGTTAATAATTCAATAATTCAAAAACCTATTTGCATGTTCATGCTTCTCTGACATCGATTAATGTGACAAGCTGGTAAACACATGAAACATCATTTTGATTTAATATTATTTTTAAAGTTTGTGTGTATATATAAAATTTTAAAAGTCTTACTTGGGCAAAAAAAAAAAAATTGCAATTATTTTGTCATATATTTCAATTTTATATGATAAACCATTAAAGTTTAAAGTACTCAGACCTCTTTTTTAGTAATACTGTCACACCAGTGTTTTTAGGAACACAGCTGAATTCAACAATAATAATAATAATTTTTCATGTTTTTTAAATAATTGTCAGATTTTTTTTATAATAATATTTTTTTAAATGAATATGTGAAATTATAATACATTTTTTTTATTTTGCACTAAAAGTTATAATACTAATATTTAGGTCTCAAATTCCTCACTTTCAAGTTTTCAAAACTTCAAGCTTTTAACGTCTCAGTTTTAATCTTTTATTTTGGCAGAATACTGCTGAAATTCTGCATAATTCTGTCCAGGCAGATGTTGGATATTATGTGAGGAAAGTTAACTTTAGTGCACATTGGGTTCCCAAATATATGTTAAACTTGCAGCTTAAGCTGAGATGCAGTTTGCATCATTTACTGTACCATAGCGTACAATACAATTAGTATGCACTTATTTATTTTAATGTTACATTTGATTTAAATAATTATCATTTCATCAACTCATGAACCCCTGGCCTAAATGATCATTTATCAATAATTTGGCATTTCATGTCTCTTGCAGTTAGTGCATTGCTGTAAGTGTGATGAGTAGCAGCTGTGCTCCAGCAGGAGGCGCTGAGACGCTGACAGACTCACCTTGCCGCATGAGAGCGCCGACACCAAACCAGAAGCTGTTGAGCAGCGTGAAGTTATTCTCCACCACGTCTGAGTCAGGGTTACAGGGGTGAGGGTTGTACCACTCGTACGGACTGAACCTGAGCGCACAACGAGAGCACAGACTGACGCATTTACTGCCACAGCGCACACACACTCAATATCTCTCACATAAACACACTGATCAACACTGAGACCAAACCTTAAGACACTAAAGGTAAGACACTGCAGGCAAAGCCAGTGTGTTTTAATGCACTGGTCAGTTCTTATTTCAGACTAATGGAAAGAACACATATGGAAAGAAAAATGTACATTTAAGTGTTTATTTTATTACACTTTATCTGTTTGCGTCTTTAGATTTCATGTATTCAATATATATGAATACATAGCTTCAAAAGTTTGTTTCTTCACTTCAGCAGCACTTAAACACACCAAAACTTACAGTTTTATGCCTCTCCATATTCTGAAGGTTTTTACTGTGGGGTTTGTTCATATATCATTCACACTGATTTATACAACAATTTATTCCCAAAAACATTGTAAAAATGCATATTTTTAAAGATTTAGTGAGTTTTTTTCTCCACTTTAGCTGCACTTGCATAAACCAAAACTTAGAGTTTTATTGACATTTATATTCTGAAGGTTTTTATAGAAGGGATTGTTTATATAACTCACATTGATTTTATTATTGCCCTTCGTCTATAGATTTCAGTTCTAATCCATATGTTAAAAAGTTTGTTTCTCCACTTCAGCAGCACTTACATAAACCAAAACTTACAGTTTTATGCCTCTCCATATTCTGGAGGTTTTAACTGTGGGGTTTGTTCATATATCATTTACACTGATTTATACAACAATTTATTCCCAAAAACATTGTAAAAATGCATATCTTTAAAGGTGGTGAGTTGTTTTTTTTTCTCCACTTGAGCTGCACTTACATACACCGAAACTTACAGTTTTATTCCTCTCTATATTCTGGAGATTTTTACTGTGGGGTTTGTTCATATGTCATTTACGCTGATTTATACAACATTTTATTCCTAAAAACATGGTGAAAACGGGTTTCTTTTCTGTCAGTTGGCAGTGTTATAAAAAGAGGAATCCAAAATCCTCTCTGGAAACCCTTTAACCCTAATACTCTAACAAAATCAAACAAATTTAATGAATCTGGCTTCATCCAATGTTCAGTTTTAAGCTTTGGAAATGTATGCAAATTAGTACATATTATAGTAATGTCTCATTTGCATATTCAAATACAACTTTGTAATATAAAATAATTATTTTAAAGTAGTGTGATTAATCAACTGAGTAAGTAGTGATATTTGTTAATTACACATTTTGACAGTGTTCACCTGTAGTGTCTTGCCTTATTACAGATGATTGACTGTGCAGTATTTGTGGCACTTTTTCATCTCAGTAGGTCATTTATATCCAAAATCAAGTATTAATGAATTCTGCTTGAATTCTGGCTACATCAGCTGATAAACAGCCACATTTACATTGTTCTCTGATTAACTCAGCCACAGATACACGATAACTCTGTATTTTCTGATCTACTGATGCTGTTTTTAGTCAAACAAATCATGCATCTGATCTGAAACCTGGTTTTTGTGTGTGTGTGTCTTTGTGTGTGTAATTCCAGTTCCCAGACTGTATCTGGCAGGTAAGGTCACAGCAGAACTATCATCACACAAGAGCTCATGTTCAGAATAATAAAACAGCCTCTGTGTGTGTGCGTTTGTATTGAATGTGAACAGCAGTGCAGGCGGATAAAAGTATTCAGCTTCGGTCTGAATGCCTCCTGCACTCATAACGTTTTCTTGCCAACAAATATAAAATTGTTGACTGTTAAAAATGTGGTGTGGTGCAATTATATTTACATTTTTATGTAAAAATGTATATAAAAAATTATTTGTTAAAAATAGTTTTCTACTATGAAGAACCTCTTGTGAAAGAAAAAAGGTTCAATATGTGCATTATTCCTATGTGGCTAATCAAGTGTGTGACTGATTGTTGAGGCTAAATAAAACCGACCGCATGTGTGTGTTTGTGTAAAGCTTGAGGAACATCTCTATGAGCGTTCTGGGACTTGTAAAAACTCTTCTGTGTGTTTAGAGGTAAATTGGGGCTTTTCTAATCAATACAGCAGCTGAAAAGTCAATATTCCAATTACAGAGCAGAACGACACACCGTGAGCGGAAACCCAGCGAGTGCTAGTTCAACATCACGTGATTACGCCCATATCATTCCAGAACCGGAACACTTACCCAGAATACCTCACACTCACTGTGCATATTCCAATCTAACTTAGGTGACAGTCGTGGCTTTTATTTGGTATCATGTCGCCGGTAACATTAAACGTCGACGCTGAGATTTAACAAACGCTTTGCATCAGCACTCGTTCGTCTGATTCGCAGCGATTCCTGCTCCGTAAACAGAGCCTGATTGATTTCCTCTGAAAAATTTCAGAGGTTTTCCAATTAATAAGCCGAGTCTGGAGACTCCTGTGAGACGTGGCCATAAACGCTGAGAGAGATATTAAAGCAGGACAGAGAGATATTACAGTGAGACAGATATTAGAGAGGATGAAGGGGAAAGTCACTGAGAAAGTAATTATGGAATATCCAGAGGGCTTTAACAGAACATCACCATCAGACCACAGAGACACACGTTCAGGAAACGCTGCCATTCGGCTCTCCGTTCTGGAGAATTAACAGCAAACTCGACCTAATCACATCAGTTACTCGGTTTTAATTGCAAAAATTAAACATTTTATCACTTTCCTGACAATATTAGCCTATGGCATGTTGTCAAACATCACTGCATTTTAATGCACAATACATTTTTTGCTTTTATTGGAAATAAATATCATGCTTTTGTCTTCGTCCTGGCCTTTCTGCGCATAAAATACTGTGACATTTTTCTAAAATCATATTTGAGGCTTTTTCACCACATGGTACAAACTGAAGTTTCTTGTACATTTTTAATTTGTATTTTATTATATTTTCACTCAAGCTCAATATTTCAAGCTTAACCTACACTTTGGAAGGAAAAAGTGATAATCACAATATTTTTACAGATTTTTTTTCTTGCCACTGTAGATAATGTGGAGTAGTGCAATTATATTTATATTTTACATACATTTAATTTCCTTGCTACCAAATATAAAAATATTGACTAAATAATGAGGTGTGTGGCAATCTTAGTTATGCTTTACTTTTTTTTTTTTTTTGCCACTAAATGTAAAAATAATGACTCTAAATAATGAGGTATGGTGCCATTTTGTTTATATTTTATAAATATTTAATTTTTTTGTCGCTAAATGTAAAAATATTGACTGTAAAAAATAAGGTATGGTGCAATTGTATTTATATTTTATAAATATTAATTTTTCCAAATGTAAAAATATTGACTGCAAATAATTAGGTACGTTGCTATTTTATTTATATTTTATTAAATAAAAAAAATATATATTTATTTATATTTTGCTACCAAATATAAAAATATACAAAATTATCATCATTTTTAAAGACGTGGTGGTTGGTTCTTATTTATTTACACACACTTGTGCCATAATGCTTACACACTACTATTATAAATTGCTTTGGATAAATCTGATAAATGCATAAATGTAAACAATGTGGTGTGGTGCAATTATATTTATATTTTACATGATTTTTCTCACAACTAAATACAAAAATATTAAGGACAATAATATTTATATTTACTTTATAATATGGTTAGGGAACTGTTACGGGTCACATTACATTTTTTAATGAATAAATTGCAGAGATTTTTAGGCACAAATGGCCCCGTTTCCTGAGAGCGAGGATGAGTGAGGATGAAGACGGACGTGTGGTCGAACACGAGTGCGAGGGTCACATGTTACCTGGCTATGACAAACAGCACACAACTGACACCCAAGCAAGCCAGTAGAATATACATCCAGATATCAGGGGACAGAGGGTTGAGGAAGGAGAAGACGCCGGGGTTGGTGCCGTTGGGTTTGCGGTACAGGATGCTGATGCCCAGGGTCATGAAGGGTTTGGAGAAGTCAATCACCTTCTCTCGCACGTACGTGATGGTCAGCGGCGCCACGGCCAGGTCTGCTTTCTGTCAAGCGCCAACACAACAGACCAATCAGCACAGAAAGATCCGTCAGGTGATGCTGCATAACTCAGTAAAAGATTAAAGTCAACTGAATCATTTGTGACACTCTTTAAACTGAACACGTTATTTGGAGCGTTGACGTGTTGATTCACGTTAGGGCTGTCAAGCCATTAAAAAAATGTCTAACCTAATTAATTACATGATGTGCTGATTAATTCATCTTGCTTCAAAGAAGCAAGTGACCGTCTTTTTGAATGAGGCACTGAATCATTGACTCACTCGATTCTCTCAAAACCACAGATTCATTCAGAAACTAAACAAGTGGCTGTCTTTCTGAATGACTCATTGCCTCGACTTATTTAAAAGGCTATTTCATGCATTAATCATTTTAACACATTATTTTTCCATAAATAATCACACCAAGTTAATGTGTTAAATCGACAGCTCTAGAAGAGCTGTATAACGAACGAAAAGATTCGAATTCTGAATCAGTTAACTCTGAATCACTTGTGACACTCCTCTTGACTGTAAACTAAAAAAGTTAGTGAAACATGTTTTGACATTAATTATGTCGAATTGTTGAGCTTACTTGAATATATTTCTGTGTTTGAGCAGCAGGTTTGACATGCGGATCATGGAGGTGAAGAGCAGCGGCGCGTGAGATCAATCCGAACGCAGTCGATTCGTGTCGCGCGCCTGAGAATCTGATCATTAATTCATGTCGCGCGCGTCGGGTCGAGTTCTTACACACGAACAAGCTCAGATACAGCGTTCGTTAATAAGACCTCCGGAGACTCGCTGCCGTTACCGAATCTCCCAGAATCCCCGGCTGCCTCTCAGCTTCCTTCCAGACAAAACCACTTCAGCGTTTCTATCAGACCAGTGCAGTTCAGAGGAGTGACTCCAGATTTACTCACGTCACCATGTTTCCAGCCAAACACGGAAAACGCTCCCTTGGGTTATTATCATGAACTAAAACCATCAAATTCATTTTTAATTTAAATTAAGTTGAACTTGAAATGAAAATGTATTAAAATTAAACACACATCCAAAAAAGCAATTTGTGCTTATAAGACTAAGATGGGTGAAAAACAGAGAATGTTGCATCTTTTGCTAAATATTCAAGGACTAATATGTATAATTTAGATTTATATAAAATATTAGATGAAAAAAATAGCTGAAATAAATTCTGCTAAAAATTGAGAAGCACTTAAAGGTGTAACTGGAAATAAATATCTAAAACTGAACTAAAAAGAAAAAAAAAAGATTAAGATTTAATTAGAATTAAAGTAAAAAACAAAAAATATAAAATAAAAGCTAATTCAACATATTTTTTAAAAAAATATAATAGTACATTAAAAAATTATTAAAATCTGGGTTGTTATAATTAACTAAAAAGCTGAAATAAAATAAAAATAAAAATAAAAATATTGAAATTTAGAAATGGCAAGTAAGAGATAAATTGAAACACTGAAATAACAACTGGAAATAAATAAATAACTTAAATTAAACAAAAAATAAAATGAAGACTGAAAATATAAAAATAAAAGCTCATTTAAAATATGAATAAATGCAGTAAAGTGTCACAGTACTCACGTGGTCCATGAGTTCGCGCACCATGCCGTTCCACTGGCCCGTGCTCTCCTCAAACGCCCCGTATTTGCCGTCCTCCACTAACCGGATCTCGTAACGGAAGCCCAGGATTCCCGAAAGCTCCCGCAGCAGATCCACGCAGAATCCCTCGAACCGGTCGTTCCCATACAGCGGTTTATCAGACTTCTTAAACATAACGTACGGCTCCTCCTGAGACAGACCGAGACAGACAGAAGATCTCAAATGTTGCAAAACCGACCACTGACCATGTCATTGTTTTATATTGGTCAGTAGATCTGCAGAATATTAATATAAATATAAACTGAGTTGAAATTGAAGTAAATATTAATTAATCTACAAAAGTTTGTAATTACATAATTTAAAATTTTGGGTAATTTATTATTTTAATATTTCAAAAGTGCAGTATCTCCGTTCTTTAAAATACTTAAAAAAGCACTAAAATTACTAAATAAAAATGTGATTTAAAATAGAATTAATAAATTAAATTTAAATGAATAATAATAATAAATTAAGTTCACTAAAATTAAGTCATTCTTGGGTGAATTATTCTTAAGATCAAAAATAGTAATGCAAATTAAAATGACAAAAACACCCAAGAAAAAATAGCTAAAAATTAAACTAAAATTAATTTTAAAAATTCATCCAAAATGTCTAAAATAATATGTATTTTAGTGAGTGAGTTATTCTTTTTATATTCTAAAAGTGCAGTCTCTCTGTTACCTAAAACACGTTACTGTGTGTGTGTGTGTGTGTGTTTACCAGTATGGTGGAGACGCGCAGTGATTTGTTGGACAGTGAGTCTGTGATGTTGGTGATTTTACTTTTGTGATTCTCGCTCATGTTGAGTCCACGAGGAGGATCCCACGTCCCGATCTGTGCAGAAAACACACATGTGATGCATGATTACACACACGCACTCACTCAGTCATGCCTGAATCACACAAACACACACCTTTTCGAGTCCATTCTCTTTGAGACTGATCACGTCCAGGTCAAAGTCTGTCCTCAGGCCGTTGGTTTTGTTGAAGAGGATTCGACCCGTCAGTCCGTCCCATGATGCCTTCAGACACAAACACACCACACGTTCACACACGTGACACTGACACGCGATTCCTGTTTATTCTCCACAGTATTACTGATGATCAGAGCAGAAATAACTCATTTGAAATGATTCAGTGAAAATATGAACTGCAAACACCAGTAAATGTAATTCTGCGAATACATCAGAGAGTTCCTGTGACTTTTATTCTGTAGTTGTGAGACCTTTTCTATTCTAGCATTCTCCTAAAAGGTGATCAAATAAACCTTTAGCAAATATGTATTTAAATAACTTTCATCTAAACCATAGGCTGCTTGTTTTATTTTATTTATTTTTTTTACTTTTTTATATAGATTTATATATGAAATATGACAATACAGGAAAGAAAACTGCATTTGAAAAAAAAAAAAACTAAATAAATTACTAATATTTAATATGTATTTAAATAACCAATAATATTAACTAATATTGATATTAAATAAACAATATTATTAAATAACAATATTTAAAAGCGAATTAATAAATTAAAGTGCATAAAATAAATGATGGAAATTTGTTTAGGAATCGTTTTCACTGTCTTGTGAAAGGACAAATCCAAAAAATATCTGACATTTCTCCAAAAAATTGATTTATTACTAATTAATAATTTTCTATATTAATAATTATATTATTAATATTAATGGTATTAAAATGTTTAAAAGCTAAGTAATAAATTAAAACATATTAAATTTTTACAAAAATACCTTAAGTTTTGCTTAAAATTCCAGTGATTTAAAATTTGAAGTTGGCATAATAAATAATGGTTTACATTTACTTTAGATCTAGTTTTAGAGATGTATGGGGAATGTTTCTGAATCATTTTAGTTTTGTTTATTGAATTCTGTTAACTAATTTAAGTGAAATCTCACATTTACAGTAAAAGCTTTGACAGTATTACATTTGACACAGTCCGTCTCAGTGTCTCATGTTACAGTGTTTTTTTTGGGGGGGTTTTTTTGCCGTCAGAACGAGTGAAGCGTGTCTCTGTCTCTGAGAGAAACTCATTGTTCTCATGTTTCTGAAGTTTGACTTCAAAGCACAGACAGAGACGGAGAGACAGGAGACTGAAACAGTGTTTCTGCAGGTACAACGTGTCATTTTCACAAATTACCCGTGATGAGAGCAAACATCTGACAAGAGACACACGGACGACCCTACCCATCCAAACACATACAAACAAACACACCTGCAGAACAACAGCTGAGACTCTCCACTGATGACGTGTGAAGGATTGAAACACTCTCCGCTAGAGTAAAACATACTCTAATAATTTGTTTTATTTTTGTAACTTCAAAAATTATTTTTTACTCTTTAATTACATTAAATTAATTTTGATATATTTTGGTACCAAATGTAATAAATTCATGTTCAACAGTTATGTATATTATAATCTAAGGAAATAAAACAAAACAATAGTGTAACCCAGACTAGCAGTGAACGAAGCATTAATTATTTGATAGACTCTTTTAGGAGCCAATAGCAGCAGCAAACCTGATTAAGTCCCGCCCACGCGCTGCTTTCTGAGTGCGTGCGAGAAAGCGCGCTCCCTTTCAAGAGATGAGGCGATTTTCACAAACTCTTCGCCTTAAGTAATCGACTTAGAGAGAAAAGTAATGAAATACAACAGAAAGAACTGATTTCTGAGCTGATGCTGTCGCCGGAGTGAGAAGCGGATGAAGCGGGGACTCGTGAAATAGAGGCCGATGCAGACTCACAGAGCACCGGAGCGCCCCAAAACAACTTTCTTGTGTGAATATACATATCAGTATCCTGCTTTGGTGAGTTACATTTCAAACATTAACGTGATTTAAGCGAGAAAAGTGCCGCAAACTTAATAGTGAACCGATGCTAGGTGTGTTTACATAGGCCTAAAGTTGCTAGCGCGCGGGCTAAAGCTAACTGACTGTGAAAGTGCTAACGAGTTAACGAAGCGTCATAAAGTGTTGTGTTTAGCGCCAGTGTGTTCAGTAAGTGTTAAAGTGCTGAGTTAATGTGTTATTCGTGTGATTTTTTTGAGGAGAGTGTTTGAATTGAAGACTAATTATTGTTCTGTCTTGTATTTCTGCAAGGCTGAGGTTTTTCTTGTGAGCTTAAGATCGTCTAGTTTTCCTGATTCACTCATGAGATGAAGTTTGTGGATGTAGCGAGTCAACCACGGATGAACTGTGTCATTAAACCGGTAGGAGATTTTTTTGTTTCCTTTCTTCTTTTGCTTTTGGAGAAACAGGACCTGGGGGCTGTTTTATAAAACAAGTTTACCAAATAAGCCAGGCTTATTTCAGCTAGTCTGACTTATTGTCACTTGATTTGGCTTAAAATAAGTCCGACTAACTTAAATAAGCCTGGCTTATTTGGTAAGCTGAATTTATTGAGATGTTAATTTTTCTGTTTTTTTCTTCTGAATTCTCAACCAGAGACCTAAACTATTCTAAAAGAATCAACCGTTCTTTGAACTGAATCATTTGATTCATGTATTCAGGGTAACTGAATCAATTCATTGAAACTTGAGCTCTTGATTCACATTAAACAGACTATTGAGTTTTGAGGGAAAAAGTGATTAATTTGAATCTGATAGTGAAAGTTCTGAACCTCATTCCGTACACTGTTGTCATTAGGGATGTTCATTTTGGTTATTCTGATATTATTGAGCCTGCTGCACCCATGGTACGGCTGCAAAGTTCCTTGATTGTTTCGCCGGAATGAGAGTATGGTTCCTAGCCATATCGGCCTAGAAAATTGTCTTAGTACACGATGTATCTACAGAAGAGTCAAGTTTTAAATAGGAAAAATATCGTCATTATATATGGTCATTTTTGAGCGAGATGCTATCGGTCTAATCAGATTCAATCATCTATGCTAAGCTATGCTAAAAGTGCTACCGCCAGACGCAGAGATCAGTTGAATGGATTCGAAAACGGTAAAACTCAACTGTTTAACTCTAGGGAAGTTGGACAACAAGCCTATTTTCAAAAAAAGTGGAGTGTTCCCTGTAACCGACTGTTAACTGTTAACCAACAAAATAATTTTAAGTTAGAATTTAATTAAATTAGAAAGGATAAGTGTCTGTGACCCCTTAAAAATACCATAATTTGTTTTCCAGGGATGAATTTGACACATCACATCACGTACCTGCAGCGCTTCTGCAACGGAGAAAAACTTAATAAAGCTAGGCTATTTATAATGAATGAATGGATCTATACGATAAATATTTTTACTTAATTAACAAAATGAAGGAAAAAACTAGCTAGCTAGTATGCATAGTTTTGGTTCATTTTTGTGCTGCGTGAAATGAAGACGGCTGAAAGCGGCATCCTATTATTCTTTATTTTACAAAAGCACAAAGATTTGTTTTTATTGGGAATGTTTACAGTTTCGATTATTTCGAATGACTATGAGTCGTTTCAACTGTTAGAAGGAAAAAAAATCAAGTGATTGTACCGGCGCCGCACACAGTTAAGCATTTCACACTTGACAGTGCAGCCTTTTCATTATCATAATAAAATACAGTCAGCAAAACATATGGAAAAATCACACTGCTTAATCGTTATCAACGTACTGCCGTGATATTGTGCCAAACAATTTGTTTTATGTGGATATTGGAACGCAAGTGAAGTACAAAACCATGGTTTACATAATAAATAATATTTTGGCATTCAGAAACATCTCGAATATGGAAACATTTGGATTTGTGTCGTATGAGAGAGCCAACGTTAGTGTCAGTTTCGCTTTAGCCTAAATGAATTAATTTTGGCTTGTCGTTTATATTGCCCAGCTTCTTATGTTTTTTCATTCTTGTTCTTTTCTGAATACTGTTAAACTGAAAGGATTTTTTTGTGGAGTGAGGGAAACTAAAATAGCCTAGCATGTGCTTATAGTGTTTGTAAACATTTTGCGTCAGCATCAGGTCTATTTCTGAATGTAATGTAACGTTATAGGCCTATGTGATTTCTCTTTTTTTTCTCTCTGAAAAATGCAGGTTTATTTTATTTTAACCATAAAGTAGTCATGTATATTTCAATTCATAATAACTGTATGTGCCCGTACCTCTTTAATGAGGCTGATGAATCGTCCTCCGAAGCGCCAGGGTTTGTGTCGGTTGCACTGCAGTGAGCTGACGGTGATCTGCGGCGACTGCTGGACGGCCACCGCCACCACGTGAACCGCGTCATACATGAGCGCCGCGTCCGTCTGTAAACACACACACACACACCGCAGTCCTGATGAACTGAATGTATAGTCTGTATCTATTATCAGCATGTCCTTGGGCTCAAACTCGCACGTCATTAATCACTCATGAGCTGTGATTGTGTCTGTACTTCAACAGTCAGACTTCACCATCGTTTTCCTTTCATTTTCACACTCGCAGTCACACAGTAACTGCTGTTTTAACTAAAACTAAATGTCATCTTGTCCTGCTTGGAACAGTGTTTTTGTCTTTGGACTTGACAGTGTTTTTAATAAACAGCATTTTCCATATTTAAATAAATATTAAATAAACAAATACATAAATATAACGAAATAATTAAGGCAGTAAATTCTATGAAAAAATATATAGTAAAAACAAAAAAGCATAACATTTATTAAATATAAATTATAAATATTATTTTATATTATAATATGTGATGCAAAAATTGTGCATGTGTTTAAGAGTGTGCTTGCTTGGACAAACACTTAATGTCTGATGCTGATGATGAGCTCTTCATCACTACAGTGTTTAATTATAACGAATCTCTCTGTGCGGCGAGACGGTCTTAAATCACACCACACGTACTACAAAACGGCCTAAATCGCCGTGGCAACCGGTCACAGGCCTCCTGCTGCACGATAGCAACAGAGATTCACCACACGGGCAACTGTTTCCACGGCAACTCTGCCTCACTGGCGGCAACGGTTGTCAAGATGATAGAGAGAGACACAGCAGGAGAGAGAGTGCAGTCTGTGTGTGTCTCTTTCTCAGTTGTATTGTATCAAATATTAAAATATATTTACTGTATAAACACACACGCACACACTGAGGCTCAACAGATGTGACATTATAACTGGAATAATATGCAGTATGCTGAAAAAATGGCACTTTTAAACGAGTGCAGCTGAAAAAAACCCCGGCTTAAACCATCCTAAGCTGGTTTTAGCAGGTTTCAGCTGGTCTCCATGCTGGTTGTCAACTGTAAAGTTGCTTGATTTTTAACTTTTTTTTTTTTTTTTTTTTTTTAATTGTTTTATAGGTTAAAATAAGAGATGGCAGTGAAGCGACTGCTCTGAACTTCCAGATTCGCAACGACGGCTGAAGCTTCATGAGAGACGTGACGGGATGAACAAGTATTTTGCTGTTTATTTTCCTTTTGAGTAGCTGCTTATTACATTCCTAAATGATGTGAAGACCATTTGAATTGCATTTCTGGTAAAATGAATCATAAACTAGCCAAATCTTGAACTGAATCTAACTTGAAACTAACGTGAACTAGTTAAAAGTAAAAAGGATCAGGCTGGATGGAGCTGTCATTGCTCTTTAGACCTTCACCTCTCTTCCTTTAAACTGATGGATAGCTGAATCACTGAATCACTTGAAGAGTGATGAGTCAGTGCATGTTTGAACTATTTAGATTGAATCAGTGAGTGTTTGAACTGTTTGAGTTGAATCAGTGAGCATTTGAACTGTTGGAATTGAAATATTAATTGTTTGAACTGTTTGGATTGAATCAGTAAGTGTTTGAATTGAATTGTTGGGCGTTTGAACCATTTGGATTGAATTACTGAATGTTTGAACTGTTTGGATTGAATCATTGCGTGTTTGAACTGTTTGGACTGAATCATTGAGCGTTTGAACTGTTTGGATTGAATCATGGAGCGTTTGAACTGTTTGGATTGAATCACTGAGCGTTTGAACTGTTTGGATTGAATCATGGAGCGTTTGAACTGTTTGGATTGAATCACTGAGCGTTTGAACTGTTTTGGAATTGAATCATTGAGCGTTTAAACTGTTTGGATTGAATCATTGAGCGTTTGAACTGTTTTGGAATTGAATCATTGAGCGTTTAAACTGTTTGGATTGAATCACTGAGCGTTTGAACTGTTTGGATTGAATCATGGAGCGTTTGAACAGTTTGGATTGAATCATTGAGCGTTTAAACTGTTTGGATTGAATCATTGACTGTTTGAACTGTTTGGATTGAATCATTGAGCGTTTGAACTGTTTGAATTGAATCACTGAGCGTTTGAACTGTTTGGACTGAATCATTGTGCGTTTGAACTGTTGGATTGAACTGTTTGGATTGAATCATTGTGTGTTTGGATTGCTTCATTGAGCATTTGAACTGTTAGAATTGATCATTTTAACTGTTTGGATTGAGTCACTGTCCTTTTGATTGTTTGAACTTGATCTTTGTGTGTAAATCTGGAGACTCATATTTCCTTATAAAGTTGATTCAGTGGAAGGACTGTTATGCCAGTTACAGTTACGTTGTGTTTCCATGTTTTATAGGGACGTTCCATAGGCGTAATGGTTTTTATACTGTACAAACTGTATTTTCTATTGCCCTACACCCAAACCCAGCCCTCACAGGAGACTGTGCACACTTTTACTTTCTCAAAAAAAATGTCCCCACAAGGTCAAAATTTACTGGTATTACTCTCTTTGTGGGGACATTTGGTCCCCGTAACGTGATAAATACCAGGTGCACACACACGCGTGGATTACAGGACTTTAGACAGCTAATTAAAGTTAAGAATTCAAAACAAAATGTAAATAAATATTTAAATTAGTTTGAACTCATTAACATATCTGATAAGGAGTGTCTCCACAGTGTTTCCCTAAGTTGCACTGTGAGTTGCCAGATTGTGTTTTTTCACTTGGCGCCAAACAGACACTCACAAACAGACGCCGTGTTCGGCTGAAGAGTGTCACCATGGCAACAGTGGAACACTCCAGAATCGTACAGTACAGCAGTGAAACACAGCAAATGTTGTCATTTAACCCTGGAAAGCCTGACACATGACATAATAGCCCAAAAATCTGATGTTTTGAAATTCGAGTATAGTCTGATATGGAATGTGGAAAAAAGTAACAGCTAAGTTTCATTCATTGCAGATGCTGATTTTATGTAATGAAATTCTGATTCTTGTAATGTAAATCAATGAGATCTTTATAGCAGTAAAGCAGATACTGACATAAAATGATGTAAATATCTTGGTATATAGTCTTAGTAAGATGAGATTGAAATGATCCAAACATTATTGCAATTCAATCCAATGATGATTAAGAGATGAACAAATAATGTTCCTCAAAAGATGTGAGATGTTTTGGAGGCTTGTGAAGATCATTCCTCCACTGAGGAACAGTGAATGTAAAGCTTCTGGAAACAAACGTTCCTCAAAAGATCTGATGATCAGATTTGAGACTCACAAATTTTTCTAAAAAATGATTCATGGAGAATCAAGTTCATCTGGAAATATTATTACTAGTTATTCTGACATTTACTTGATAAAAATATGTCAGGATTTGACAGCAAAAGGACACGTGAAACACCAGCTGAAGGTGGACCTTTTTACTTGATAAGAAAGTATCAATTGGATGACAGAAGGCGTTTTTAAAGAACATTTTGTTCATGTAGA
>JAHKKF010521652.1:23575-33863 GCA_019740295.1 Labeo calbasu
GTGTGTGAGTGTGTGTGTGAGTGTGTGTTACGGCATTTGATGGTCTGATATCATCCGCTATTTCATCTCTTTGTTTTCAAATGACAAGCAACAAACTGCAAATGAACTTGGAGCGAACACACTGCGCTCATCCTGAAGGATAAGTAATAGTTGTGCTGCTAATGAATTCCATTATCCGTCCGTCTGATTACATCTGAAGAGCAGCTTTACTCATGCAAATGAGGCCAGACGACGATTGAAAGTCATAAACATCCGTAACTCTAATGAAACGCTTCATCAGCTCACGTCTCCGCCCTCACGTCGCTTATTTATTATTTAGCCCAGCCCTTTATCTTCCGATATTAATAATCGTTCAGCGACGAGATGATTTACCGCCGATTTCAGAGCACGTTTCTCCGCGGAGGATCGTGGGAGATTCGCTCGATATCCGCATATTCGCTCGGCTTTTCCAGGAGAATAGGATGTATGTGTTTCTCTGAATCACAGATTGATTTTATGTGAAACTGCTGACACACATTCACTCACACGTCTGGTGAGTCGCAACAAAATCCACAATATAATGCTAACCACCAATCAAACTCAGTTTAGATTGTTATGTATTTGTAGGTTGTCAAAGATGACATTGAATGTCTTTTCTACAGTTGTAATATTGTCAAGTTATGTGGTTATTGGACCATGGAGTTCCAAATGAAGTAATAGCTACTTCTGAATATCACATAGCTGAGTGTTTTTACACAAATGTGGATTTATTAGTGTGTTGCGGCGTTAAAAAAAAAAAAAAAATAAAATAAAAAAAAAAAAATATATATATATATATATATATATATATATATATGTACTGTATATATGTATAATCTTTTCTAGTAATATAAGTCTTTACTATCACTTTATAGCAATTAAGCACATCCTTGGTGAATAAAAATATTAATTTCTTTCATAAAAAAAGATGTAGTGTAAATCATTATGAAATATTTTTAATTTGAATAAATGTGGTTCTTTTTAGCATTTTATTCATCAAAAATTTCTGGAAAAAATTATTGCAGGTTCCAAAAAAAAAAAAAAAAAAAAAACCAGCAGCAGCACAACTGTTTCCAAAATTAATAGTAAATCAGCATATTCAAATAATTCAAATAAGTAATGATGCTGAAAATTCAGCTTTAATCACAGCAATAAATTCTGTTTTAGCGTATATTAAAATAGACTGTTATTTTAAATCGCAATAATATTTTGCAATATTGCTGTTTTTTATGTATTTTTGATCAAATAAATGCAGCCTTGATGAGCAAGAGCAGAAGAAACTTATTTAAAAACATTAAAAGTCTTACTGATTCCAAACTTTTGAATGGGCAGTGTGTGTACTTATGCATATTTATTTATTTATTGTTTGTTTGTTTGTAACTGAAAATGTTTTAATACGTTTAAATTAATTGTAAACATGTTTAATAATAATAATTGTAATAATTAATACTTAAAAAATATATTTACTATATTATACAAACTTTATTTATTTATTTCATTGTATACTGCATGGATTTATTGTACTGTTTAATAATATTAATAGTTTAATAAAGGTTTTTAAAAATATATTTAACAATAGTATTCAATAATCATTTTAATATAATTTAGAATTTCATATATTTATATTATATTTTGTTATATATGACAAGTGAATAAAAGTTTTCAATACAATATTTAACAATATGTCAAGTGAATCATATATTGTTATATTTATTGTGAGTGTGTTTAATGATGCCCGTGTGTAATTTGCAGAGGTATGGTAAAAGTTAAAGAAAAAATGTCAATCAATCTCTTCGATTTTGACACACAGTCCTCTGTCACTCATCTGAAGCTGATCAGACTAGACAGATGTCAACATGAAGCGCTCGTGTGACACGAACATCGTCTGACACCGTGACGCGACTGATTTCAACAGCAGCTCCATGCACCGCGTGGCGCTCACAGTCCTGCAAGAAAATACATAAAGCTGGAATTTCCTCCTCCTTGAGAGATGCATGTCTTAGAGTTTGACCGAACGAAGCGTCTCGGGCGGCTGCTGTCTGCGTTTAGAGCCACAACTGAATCGCGTAGATGATTTTGATGCTGTCTAAGATTCATAAAAGAGCTTCTGCCTGAGTGTTTTCCTGAGCTGTGTGTCGAGCGTCTGTTTGTTCACGATCTGTGAGTGATGAAGGCTTCTCTCTCTCTCTCTCACACACACGTGTCTGTCTGTCTGAGGGAGAAGAACAGAACAAAAGCAAAAGAAGCGCAAAGACGGATAAAGACCTTTCTAACGAGAAGCGTCAGCCGCACTTGAGAAGCAGAGCTCTAGGATTGAGACGCAAAGTATAATAGCAGAACAAACACACACACACCGTCATGAATCCGTCCAGCAGGCCTGAGTCGGGTTTGGGCGGCGCCTGCAGTCGCTCCATTGACCATTTCTCAATGATGGACGACACCTGCGCGCTCTCCGTGTTCAGGATGCGGAAACCGGTCATATTCACTCCGCTGAAGCGGTACGGCTCCATATCCAGAGCAAACAGGTCCTGTGGACAAACACACGCGTACAATGAATGAAACGACATGACAACGGTGTGAAAACATAAAGATGTTTAAATGTTTTTGAACGTCTCTTCTGCTCAGCAAGTCTGCTTTTATTTGATCAAAAATACAGTAAAAATTGTGAAATAATATTAGAATTTAAAACAGCTGTTTTCTATGTGAATATCTGTTAAACTGTCATTTATTTCTGTGATGCACAGCAGAATTTTCAGCATCATTACTCCAGTCTTGAGTGTCACACGATCCTTCAGAAATCATTCTAATATGCTGATTTGCTGCCCAACAAACATTTATATAACATAAATATTTAAATATAAATATACACATCACATATAAAGGCCAGTAAGTAAATGTAATCTTTGGAAAAGGTGCGATTCGAACCCGTTATACTGAAAAGTTGCGTAACCGTCTGTGCGAGCAAATATCATCATATCACACTATTTACAGTCAGTACTGCTGCGCTTTTGCCAAATACAGATCACTGTGAGTTAAATGTGTAAATATAATTAAATTCTAATGAAAACTTGATCAAATGTGATATCAAAGGTCAAATTATATTTAAAGTTGGAAGTGCAGAATAATATGAATGTTTTATTTGAAGTTTTCTTTTGCATTACACACAGACCTGTGGTTTCTGAGTGCTGTGTGTTTAATATGTTGGGGAAGGTCTGCATTAACAAAAACAGCCACACGACAACACGAACGTATGAATCCCTTGAGAATATGCTGCAGAAATCTTTCAGGCTCAGTGTTTTTGTCTTGTTAAATATCTAAACATCCCTAAAACGAGACCGATTTACTTGAGAAGCAAAACAAGAAATGAAGAGGTTTCTGTTTAAAACAACAGTAAGCATATCGCCGGAGGCTGAGAACAAAAAACAAATCTTTTTCCCCATTTGAATTCCACCCTGTTGGAAATTTATTTTTTCTTATTCTTATGCATAAAACCTCACAGGGCGAAAACACTGAGTAAGAAGATGTTTCTGTCGTCAGTCAGTGAATCAAAGCGTTCATTCAGATGAGCTTCACGAGCTTCACCCTGGACGAATCGGGCGAATCTGAACTCAATCCGGGCCGGACGAATCCAAGACTGTTCAGAGTTCCTCTTTTAAAACTCTCAAGACTCGCTTTTACACTCCATCAGATTCTCATAGATGCAGCCGCTATTCAAAACAACAAGAATTATGTCTACAAGATGAACAAGAATCTAAATGAGAGTGATTTACTAGAAAATGGAGCTTTGAGTCAGACTCAGAAATGGAAAATTCAATATTCTCTTTTATTAATAATGCACTCTGTGTGTGTGTGTGTGTTTCTCACCAGAGTTGTAAAGATGTAATGATAGTATTCTGTCACCATTCCCATTGAAAGAGCCTGTGGAAAAATAAAATAACAACATGAGTGGACACACACACACACAAAATGAAGATTTTTTTTTCTGGCATTATTTTCATGAAAATCAAGCACATTTCCCACAAAAAAGTAAACTGATTACCTGGTGAGTTTTTTTGAAATGCTCATTATTCCAAATAATGATTCTCCTTATATTCTCATTAACTGCAGTACAATAATTCAATAAAGTACAACAAATACTACACACATATTTACACAACACATATAAAACCCAGTATTTCAGTATTTTCAGTAAGTAAATATTATCTCTTGAAAAGCTGCAAAATAAATTGAAATAAAATATTAAAATAACATAAAACACACTGTAATGGGTCATATTTCAACAAAGATAACAAAACAAAATATCACATTTTACAGATTTTTATGGGAATCACCAGAATCAAGCACATTTCTCACAAAAAATACTATGATCTCTAAATAATTCATCATTTGAAAAAGATATCTTTATATTCTCACATTTAAAAATGTGACCTTGGACCACAAAACCAGTCGTAAGGGTCAGTTTTTTTTTTAAAATTGAGATTTATGCATCATCTGGAAGCTGAATAAATAAGCTTTCCATTGATGTATGGTTTGTTAGGATAGAACAATCTTTGAAAATCTGCAATCTATTGGTGCAAAAAAATATAAATATTGTGAAAATCGCCAATTGAAGTTCTTAGCAATGCATATCACTAATCAAAAAATTAAGTTTTGATATATTTACAGTAGGAAATGTACAAAATATCGTCATGGAACGTGATCTTTACTTAATATCCTAATGATTTTTGCAATAAAAACAAAATTGACAATTTTGACCCATACAATGTATTGTTGTCTATTGCTACAAATACACCCGTGCTACTTAAGACTGGTTTTGTGCTCCAGGGTCACAAATGTGCTTAATTGTCAAAAAAATATTGTGTAACTGATTTTCTCCCATAACAAAAGTTAATAAATATTGAGCTTAACGAGCATTTGGGTGGAAAATTAGTTGAATTGTCTTACAAATCCTAATGGTTTTAAAATAAGTTTTATTTTCTTTGTATAAAAAATATACATTTTAAATAAAAAAAGCTATAATTTTATATAGTTTTTTATTTTATTTTGCTTTTAACCTAATGTCCCAAACATGTTTTCTGACAGGTTTTGTGAGGTTCACCCACACATAGCGAGCGCAGATGACGAGCTCCTCAGAAAGATTTGCGTTTTTAATAAGTGTGAGTCGCTTCATCAGCATCGCTGCATCTTTAATCAGAGATCTTTAAGCCCTGCGGCCAAAACGCCTCGTTTAATTACGTTCCCATTTTGGTTTGAGGCCTTTGTAATAATGTCACACTAATAGAATTTCTAACACTGAGATTTAAGATGTGAAATATGATTGGAGGAGACGAACAATCATCGCTCATACGGCAGACGTGAATTAAACGACTCTGAAAATGAGAGGAATGATCCGGCCTGAAAGAATCACTCACGGCGAGAAAGAGACGAGACGTTTTACGATCTTACGCATCAAACATCATCAAACCGGATCTCATTAGTTCATGAGTTGTTTCTCCTGGAGAGCAGTACAGTTACGGGAGATCGGATGGAGACCTTTACACCATTACGAACATTACGAGTTTAGAAGACGTCCATCTCTTCAACGGTTCTTAAGATGTTCTCAAAAGCGTTCATCATTTTTATTCCTTAATGACAAATTTTAAGAAAATTAAAGTTTCTCTAAGTTCACAAGAAGAGCAACTCTTGAAAAAGTCTTTCTCATTAATGTTTTTAAGTACGTAATTTTATTTCTCAAGAAGAAAATGTACGATTTCTGCGGCGTTTGTAAAAAGTGCAATTCTTGAACAATTTATATCTAATCAAAAATGTTCTTAAGTATGTTGTAAGAAAAATGTATAATCTTAAATACATATTTTTATTTCTTAATATAATTTAAGATTTTTCTAAATTGGAGAAAAGTGCAATTCTGAAACAGTTCTTAAAAATGTTTTTAAGTACATGACATTTATTTCTTAACAAAATTAAAGATTTTCTAAGATGTTTATAAAAAGTGTAATTCTTGGAAAATTATTAAAATATTCTGATGTACGTCACATTTTTATTTCTTAAGAAGAAAATTTAGGATTTCTTTAAAAAGTTTGTAAGAAGTGCAATTCTTGAAAAAACATTCTCAAAAATGTTCTTAAGTACATCATATTTTTATTACTCAAGAACATTTAAAATTTCTCTATAAGACATTTGTATGAAGTGCAACTCTTGAACAATTCCTAATATCTTCTCAAAAAAAGTTCTAAAGTACATTGTTTTTGTAAGAAAATGTAAGATTTCTCTTAGAAGTTCATATATGCAATTCTTGAAAAATTCTTAAGATGCTCTCAGAGATGTTCTTAAGTACATCATATTTTATTTCTTAAGAAGATAATTTAAGATTTGTCCAAATTTGCAAGAAGTGCAGTTCTCAAATAGTTCTAACAAGTCTCAAAAATGTTCTTAAGCGCATCACGTTTATTTCTGAAGAAAATGTTCAGTTTTCTAAGTAGTTTGTAAAATGTGTAATTCTTGAAAAAATCTTAATGTCCTTAAGTAGATCACATTTAAATTTAAGAAGAAAATTTACAATTTTTTTTAAATGTTTTGTAAGAAGTGCAGTTTTTGAAAAATTCTTAAGATGCTCTGAGAGACGTTCTTAAGTACACCATAATTTATTGATTAATTAAAGTTTCATCTTTAGAACAATCTTGAGAAAAGAACAGTCAAAAAAAAGTTGTGGAAATACAAAATATTCTTAACTTAAAGTTAGTAAAACGTTCATTTTTAAGAATTTGTCTATTTTTAAAGAACCATGAGTCTGTCTCTAGAAGAAACAGCACAGATACTAAAGAGATCTCGTGAGGTCTGCCGATGCTCGCTGTATTTTCTGAGTAGATCTCTGAAAGTCGTGAGATGCGAGACGGACGCTCACCTGCTTGAGGATCCATGCGGCCATCTCGTGACTGCAGTCGAAGATGACGTGGAACTCCTTGGCTTTCTTCATCTCTTTGAGCAGCGGTTTGGCGTCCTTGGTGTCGGCGGCGAGCTGTCGGATCTTCAGGCGGATGTTGTATCTGGACGGAGCTTTAATGAGCTCCTGCAGGCGGATGAGACCTGCGGGACACGAAAGCGGATCCGTATCTGACAGCACGTCCCGCAAACACACAGTACAGCTCTCAACAACCTACAGACTCTCACGATTACGCCACTTTGAAGAAAGAAATGCACGCTTGTTTAAGGGATCAAATGATGCAAAACGGATTTGAATCCAAGAAGTTTGGCGATGGCGATTGCGAAATCATCAGAGCTCATTAACATCAGACCGCCCACAAACTGACCTGATGAGACGAGAGCTTTGATAGCTGTGAATGAGACGACTCGTTCAGACGTGTGTGTGTGTGTGTGTGTGTGTGTAGAGGTAGACACACAGACGGCCTGTCAGATGTGGGTGTTTTGCGATGGCTCTTCTAGATGCGGCTGTGTGGGTGAATCACACCCAAACATCTCCAGCTCACATCTCACTCTCAATGTACAGAACAAAAATGTGAAATTATATTTTGCATAATACAGTGTTTTTTTTTGTTTTGTTTTTTTTTTAAATAAAAAAATAATAAATGTAGTTGCTTTTATTATAATGCAGCACATTTGTGACCCTTCATTTGGACAATTTTAAAGGTGATTTTCTCAGTACTTAGATTTTTTTGCACCCTCAGAATGTGCTTAGTTGTCATGGAAAATATAATATATAATTAATGACTATTTACATAATTAAATTAATACTAATAAATATATTAATGATTAAATATTAAGTCAAGTATTTTATAAATATTTATGTAATATATAATTATTAAATATTTATATAATTGGATGAATATTATATTTCAAGTATTAATCATTAATAAACTACTGAATATATTATGTATATATTTAAATATATATATATATATCAATACATTTCATTAAATGAATATTGAGAAATATAATATATTAATTAAAAAAAAAAAAAAAAGTTATAACTAAAAAATACACACAGTAAAACACAATAAAAACATGATACCGTGATACCATAATAAACATTTTTTGGAAATGTGAATATATAATGTTTATCAAATTAACTTCATATCAATAAATAAATTGAATTATTTATATATTTACATTAAATAATTTTTTGTTCTGCCTTTAACGTTTACAATACAATCCTTGTAATTTGTTTTTACTGTAAATCTGTAAAAGCTTTATCGCTTTATAGTAACAAGAATCTAATGAGGAACATGATTGAGATTTACAAGCAAACTGGAAATGTAAAACATCTGGAAACATTACAGCAATGACAAATTGACGGAAATGATCTTAAATCCCCTGAAAATAATGTTGTCCTAAAATATTCATAAGCAACATCCAGTTTCTTTCCAGTGAAATGTGATCTCAGCTTAAGGATTTACTTGTGAATATTTGATCCTGTGCGATTTGTCTTCACAGTCTGTCAGACATGTGGTTCTGCATCTCTCTCTCACACACACACACACACACACACACATGTGGCTCGGTGTCTTGGTGAGCGTCTCGAGCGGGTCTAAAGTGATCTGATCACATGTGTGCACATGTCGCTCCGCTGGGAAAGTCTCACTGCAGCAGAGCATCCTGGGATACTCAGAGGGAGGGGCTGCAGCGCTTCATGTGACCTTAACAACGGGTAACTAATGGTCGCCTGGCAACCGCCTCCTCTGCTACTCTAGGTGAGATTGAGGACATTAGGAAAAGATGCAGTAAAAAACAATATATCGCACACACAGAAACGTCTAGATACAGAAAACACGGACATGACTGCTTTTCTCAGTTAAACGTCATAAAACTTGTCAAGAACGTGTGCAATTCATATTTCGAATCTGCTTTTTAAATATTTTTTTATTTTTGTTATTTTTAGTTAAATTTTCAGTAATTTTGTTATTGTTTAAAAATATTTCTATTTAGATTATTTTTTTCAGTTTCAGTTTACTTTTAAAAATTTTTAATGTTCGTTTTCATGTAATTTGTAATAATTTTCCTATGTACTTTTGCCATTTTATTCATTTTTATTTAATATTTCTATTTAGATGCGACTCATTTTTATTTCAATTTAAATGTTTATTTATTTACAGTTAGTAATTGCATTGCTTTAAATAATGTTATTGTTTTTATTAACATTTTGATGATATTTTAATGTTATATTTTTGTTCATTTTAGTTTCATTTTTAGTCATTTTGCTGTATGCTTTTGACATTATTTTATTTCATTTTATTATTTTTTTTTTCCCTTGCAATAACCATAAATCTGGCAATAGTTTACAGTAAATCTGCAGTAAATGCAGTGTTTATAGTGAGCTGAAATACTCAATGTTGGTCTGAATCTCCGTTCTTCAGCCCACGCCGCGTGTATTTGTGAGCGTGGCGGAGCACGAGGAGAGCTGATCTCCTTTCACACATCGTGGCAGCGCTTTATAAAAATACGAGTTCTCCCCCTCGGGTCACTAATAAACGCTGAATGGCGTGCGAATGCGCGCGTCACGGCGGCCGCGGAGCCTGTTTACCGTCGCCGGGCCCTTCTGATGTGCCAACAGCGGGAGCCGCCGCTGAATACCTAATTAAAACAAACGATTCCGGCTCCCGGTTTGATTCAATTTGTGTGATTACAGGCAAAACGCTCAGAGAAGGTAATAAAATCGCTTCTATTAATTAGAAAAGACTAATGAGGAAAGCAGTGCGGCGAGATTCATGAGGCGTCTGGCGAGAGTGAGTGAGATCTGACTCCACTGTTCAGTGTGTATTATTATTATTATTATCACGATCAAAATCAGTCTCAATGTGCCCCAAATAAAGCCACCAACACCTACTAGTCAAACGCTTTAATCAGGCTAATGAATTGCTCTCTCCAGCACATTATGATCATTTACTATATGCATAAAACACCCACATGACCTACTAGGTTGTTGACAAATGGACATGTCTGTGAACTGTTTTCTTTTTATTTATTTAACATGACAATTTTAGGTTAAAATTTGCATATTTGTAAGGGAACGTGTGTATCTTAAGTCCTGTAGCATTTTTTCCATTTGTTTTTTTTCGTCCTCACTAGTTTATTTTAAATAATCTTACAAATATTTACATTTTTAGTTTCATTTTTGTATAAATGTAACTAAAAATGTAAATATTGGTAAGACTTTACATTTTTGTTTATTTGCAAATATTTACATTTTTAGTTTTTTTTATTGAACAATACATTTTGTAACATTTTTTATTTACAAATATTTACATTTTGTATTTTA
>JAHKKF010521655.1:11086-24137 GCA_019740295.1 Labeo calbasu
ACTGAAGAAAGACATGATCATCTTGGATCATCTTGGTGAGTAAATTATCAGGACATTTTTATTCTGGAAGTGAACTAATCCTTTAATGTGTTTGGTCTGCTGCATATATAACATAAAATAACCCAATAATATAACATACATGAAATCTCCCTGTAGCAAATCTACACAGGTGGAGCTGGGGAAGGTGGAGGGTTTCTCAAGCATGCTGATAATATATCAAAGCTGAATCTTTGATTAGTAATATGCATTGCTAAGAACTTCATTTGAACAACTTTAAAGGTGATTTTTTCAATATTTAGACTTTTTGCACCCTCAGATTACAGATTTCCAGTATCTCGGCCAAAAACTGTCATATCCCAACAAACCATACATCAATGGAAAGTGTATTTATTCAGCTTTCGGGTGATGTATAAATCTCAATTTAATTTTTTTTTTACCTTATGACTGTTTTTTTGGTCCACAGTTACATATTTATATTAAACGCTGCTTGATTTGTGACCTAAACATTTAGCACGAGTCTTCATCAGCAAAGTGTAGACAGCACAGTATCAAAGTAAGGTTAAAGATGAAAGCTTTGTCACTGGTGCTTGCAAACATCCACGACTAACAAACTCCTCTGCGCTCTTACTGGGCATGTTGTGCTAGAATTGTTTACTGAGTTGTTCCCCTCCAGGGGCTGTAGAAAAGTGAGAAGTCAGGGGGAGAGGTGGGAATGTCGGACATTGTTTCCCACACAACGGTAAACAGGTTTGGAATTTCGATGAGTTGCTTAAGGGTTGTTTAGAGTCACAGTAGACCAGCTTGAGTATGCCCCCCTTTGCCCCCCAATGCTCTCCTACCGGGGCAGTCTCCAAGGCAACCGAAGTCACTGGAGAGTTCTTTTCATCTTAATTTGGGATTTCAAATTCAGTGTCTAAACAAGAGGAAAAGCTAACTCATGGAGAACATTCTGTACTTTATTTATGGGGAAACATAATGAGCGTAATTTACGAAATGTATTGAGTTAGTCGACGCTTTAATCAGGACATTATTTACTTCTGAATTACAAGATGATTGACATGAGAGAAACTAAACCAGATTTGAGCTTAATAGATGCAATGCACAATGACATCAATAAAAAGAAAGGAAAAATACCTTTGGGACCTATTTTCATTACTGATGACAAACCAGTGATTGCAACGTCTTTGAAGAGTTACAGTCCTCAACCAGTGGAAAATAATATTTTTAAACAGAAAAACGTTGTAGATCTAAATGAAATCTCGCAATCAGTGATTATTTAATAATCATTAAACTGTCTTGAGTAATGATAACAGGTCCTAAAAATCAAATTTTCTTCTTTTTTATAGCTGTCATTGTGTATTGCATCTATTAAGCTCAATCTGGTAAAGTTTCTCTCATGTCAGTCTTCATTGAAAACAGAAGTAAATAACATCATGATTAAAGCAACAACTGACTCAATAGTTTGTAAATTACACTCATTATATTTTCCCAGTACAGAACGTTCTCAGTTAGATCAGACACGGATTTTCAGGTGTTCATTAGGTTCTTCAAATATTTATCGACTGATTTGTTTAGGAAGCATCACTTCAGTCCTTACCGACATAGAGGTTCCACAAGGTCTTTGTCTAAGAAGTCGTGGTCTTTCTTCACAGGAGAGATGTCGATCGGAAATTGGGAATCTGTAAAGAAACACAGGCATATCCCATTTCAACAATCAAGTCCATTATAGACAAAGACTGGAAAAAAGCAGATGTCTTTCAGGGAGCGTAATGATTTCCCTCTGATTCGTTAGTTAATAGGCCAATCTTGCATGTTCACAGTGAACACAGAGGAATCCAGGCGCCCACACTCTTACAAAAAAACCCTGACAACACATTCTTTCCAGAGCGATAGCCAAGGCAAAGAAAGTAGCGAACTTGTTTTAGACTTCCAGATGCTAATAAAGTGAGACAGGGTTTGCCCCCCAAAAACTGAGCTTGGCTTTGAGAAGCCATTACGTCTTCTATTGAGTATGGTGTCCAACTTATGTAACGGGGTGACTGGATCCAGACCCTGCTGAAGCTGACATTCCACTGGTACAATTAAATGTTTCATCATATTTTTTTGCTTTTGTGGAACGACACAGAAGTAAAAACATAGATTCAGAGAGAGGCACAGTGTTCTGGTTTTAAACGGCTGGACATTCCAAAACAACACTTATGAAGAGATGCATTATGGGAAGAGTCTGTTCTGCACATTGATTCCGTGTCTGCAATGTGACGACATTGACATATTAATATTAAAAATGAACAAAGAATGGATTGTATAACAGGATGCCATTTTTCTTACATAACATGTTGCAAAGTTCATTTATTGTCAAATATGTGGATATTAACATTTTAAAAATTGTTGACTATTTTTGACTATCAGTGTTTTTATGTATGTATTTTTTTAGGTTTAGATAATCTTTTTATTTTATTTTATTTTTATTATTTTTTTTTAATTAATGTATATTTCTATGGAGGAAATACAAAAAGAAAAAAAATTGTGTTCACACAATTATATCTTTCAGGTTTAAATAATATATATTTTTTAATGTGGTAGCAGACTTTTGAGTATGTAAATACTTGCTATGTTATTTTATTTTTATTATTTTTTTAAATATCCAGATGTGGAAATGCACTTCAAATGGATAGAAAGAATGTGAAGTATATTTTCTAGATTATCTATATTTCACAAAGAAAAGACTTTTAAGTATATAAATACTTGCTTTTTTATTTTATTAATTTATTTTTTATTTTACTTTATGTTATTGTGTTTTTTTTCAGATGTAGAAATGCACTTCAAATGGATACAAAACGAAAAAAATATATATTCTACACAACCTGTTTAAACACTTATTTTAGGTTTAAATAACTTTTTTTAAAAACAGTAGCAGACTTTATTTTATTTTATTTTATTTTATTTTATTTTATTTTATTTTATTTTATTTTATTTTATTTTATTTTATTTTTTTTTTATTTTATCCACATGTTCAAATGCACTGAATCGGAATCAATCGGAAATTTGAAAAATATATATTCTTGACCACCTTTATTATTATTATATTTTTATTTGATTCGTTTATTTTTATTTTACTTTATTTTATTAATTTTTTTTGCAGATGTACACATGCACTTCAACTGGATACAAAACGAAAAAAAAAATATTATACACCACCTGTTTAAACATTTATTTTAGGTTTAAATAACTTTTTTTAAAAATAGTAGCAGACTTTTGAGTATTTTATTTTATTTTATTTTATTTTATTTTATTTTATTTTATTTTATTTCATTTCATTTTATTTTCAATATACAGATGTTAACATGCACTAAATCGGAATCAATTGGAAATTTAAAAAATATATATTCGAGACCACCTTTATTTCCCAGAGGAAATATAAAAAGAAAAGAAAAACACAATTTCATTCAAAGACTAACACTTTTTTCAGGTTTAAATAATAATAATTTTTAATGTAGTAACAGACTTTCGAGTACATAAATTATTTTTTTTATTATTTTAAATATCCAGATGTTAAAATGCACTTTAGGTGGATCAGAAATTAAAAAAAAAATATCCATTCTAGACCACCTTTATTTCCCAGAGGACACATAAAAAGAAAAGAAAAATGGAGTGTTTCAGTGTATCAATTTCATTCAAAAACTAACACTTCAAGATCAAAAGCGTTCACCAAGGGCAAGTGAAAACGGCCGTGTTTTTGTGGCAAGGTTATTCCCATGACCTCTGTCTCTCTTTGAAGATATCATACTCTAGTATGTTCAAGCGGTACCTCTTAACTAGAACCAGTTTTACCGGTGACCTGTACCTCTCAGCATTTCAGATGAAAATTTCAGATGCAGGGGGTATGACCATCTAAGCAAATAAGACGTTTTTGAGGTGGTTTTTGAAGAGTTACACATCACACCACAGGGGGAAATGAATGGGCTAAAACCAGTTCAACATCATGAGGTCTGGCAGACATTAAAGTGCCTATTAACACAAGTCTGTCTCGAACAACATCGGAAACAACGTCCCACATTAAAAGCTTGCGTTTAGCCTAAATCAGTCTGACTTTGTGAGCAGGCTGACATCATATGATCGTTTTCGCAGTGTGAACGACAGTACCAACTGGGTGTGATAACATTTGTGAGGTTTTCAAAGTTTATGTTCTGGTGTGGTGAAGCGTTACCTTCAAAGAGCTGGGCGTACTGAGGGAATCCTGCCGCTCGTAGCCAGTCGCAAGCTTCCTTTGCCTCAATTTCTGCAACACACAAAATGTTTGTACTTGTCAGACTCATAAAACACATCTATCTCTTCAAAACAAATATAGACAAAGAAGAAACAAAATTAAAGGGCTGATTTCATGGGTCGTTTCGAATTTTGAGATCACAATGACCACATAATGACAAAGTAAGGCATCGTCTCTCTAAAACAAAGCCAAAGCATTTCATATTCACATAGATTTTTTGCATAAAATAACAATCCTGTGTATTTCAGTGTACTCTCAAGATAGGGAGCATCATCTTCCAGTTGATTGCAGTATAATTTGACTATAAAACAAAACAATAATTGCAGTTAGACAGACAAAGTGTTTCTCTTTGGAAACTTGTTGCATCCTAGTAAGGATGTGTAAAGACAGTAGGAGGACTAGCATATTGTTTCACAGACAGTTATCTTCAAAACTATTTTTAGAAGAGCCAGTGTGTTCTTGGACAGGAAGAACGGGAGGGACGGAGAGAGAGAGAAAAAGAGTGAGGAGGTATTACATAACATAATCAGTTCTGTGTGATTTAATTATGTTTCTCTTCCTGCCACTGCATGAACAAGGTTATTCTTGTAGGTCAGGAACTAGCCAGGTTACAAGATAATCACACAGCCTTGTGAGCCTGTAAAGTCTGCTCGTAATCCTACGTGATAAAAACGAGGACAGCTCAAGATCTTTAAGATTAAGAGATCAGTTACATATCGGCAACATGATCCCGTTCATATAACCGAAGACTTTTACGTGACACGTCCCAGCAGACGTCAGCTGACGTACAGCTTAACATAATCTACAAGAATGTCTGAGGACTGGATGTCTGAAGCTTTTAGCGGTCAGCTTTGGAATAGTGCTAGGAAACTGTGTGATTAATATCAACTGCCAGAAGGCCTGGAACATTCATAAATATATTGATTTGTGGGGCCGCTGAACAAAACAACTGCTTTAGAGTTAGTCAGAAAGGTAAAAGACTGCCTGGTCATTAAAACACAGCTTTCCTGATTTTTAACTCTCCCTCTTGTCATCCAAGATGTTTGTGTCTTTCTTTCTTCAGTCGATAAGAAATTATGTTTCTTGAGGAAAGCAATTCAGGAATTTTCTCCATATAGTGGACTTCAATGGTGCCCCCCAATTTGAATGTCCAAAATGCAGTTGAAATGCAGTTTCAAAGGGCTATAAATGATCCCATTTATATACTTTTTAACCTCAAATGCTTGTCTTGTCTCGTTTCTGGTCAATACAGTTAGGGTATGTCGAAAAACTCCCGTCTCATTTTCTTCTTCATAGTCAAAATCGTCCTATATCGCTGTTTTACCATTTTTTTGTAAAGGGCGTTTGATCTTCTTTGCATTTTCACTTTGTAAACAATGGGTCGATACTTCTGCAGCAATGTAGGATGATTTTGAAGTTGGGGAAGAAAATTAGGACTTTTTCGACATACCCTAACTGTATTGACGCAGACTTAGACAAGATGAATGTTTGTGGTTAAAAAGTATATAAATGGTCAATTTGTTTCGAAAATGACCGATCGTTTCGCTAGATAAGACTCTTCTTCCTCGGCTGTGATCGTTTAGAGCCATTTGAAGCTGCATTTAAACTGCATTTTGGAAGTTCACACTTGGGGGCACCATTGAAGTCCATTATATATATATAGGATATTATATATATATAGGAGATAATTCCTGAATTGTTTTCCTCAAGAAACAATTTCTTATCGATTTAAGGAAGAAAGACACAAACATCTTGGATGACAAGGGGGTGAGTAAACTTCTTCTTTAGGGTTTTTGAGGAAAACATTTCAGGATTTTTCTCCATATAGTAGATTTCAGTGAGGATCAACAAGTTAAAGGTCCAAATTCCAGTGCTTCAAAGGGCTCTACACAATCCCAAATGAGGAATAAGGGTCTTACCTAATGAAACGATTGGTCATTTTCTAAATAAATACAAATTTACACACTTTTTAACCACAAATGCTTGTCCTGCACTAGCTCTGCAATGCGGTTAGTTCTTCGTCTACGCATTTTGGTCCAAAAAGTTAGGGTAGGCTGAAAAACTTCATCTTGTTTTCTCCTCCAACTTCAGAATCATACAAAACCTTTAAATTTTTTTTTTTTTTTTGTAAAGAGCATTTGACTTTCTTTGCACGTTCACTTTGTAAACATTAGGTCAGTACTTCCACCTATGTCATGTGTGACTTTCCCAATGTGACGACATAATTCATAAAATGTCTTTTTTGATTAAAAAGTATATACATTTTAATTTTTTTTTTAGAAAATGACCAAACGTTTTACTAGATAAGACCTTATTCCTTGGCTGGGATTTGAAGCTGCCCTTTGAAGCTGCATTGAAACTGCAATTTGGACCTTCAACCCGTTGATCCCCATTGAAGTCCACTAAACAGAGAACGTTTTCTTCAAAAAACTTAATTTTCTTTCGACTGAAGAAAGAAAGACATGAACATCTTGGATGACAAGGGGGTGAGTAAATTATCAGAAAACTGTTATTTTGGAATTTAACTCCTTCACAGAATCACTTGAAATCTGAAAACACTCCATTTAATTTCATGTTTCCTCAAAAGATCTCAATAATGCCTTAAACTGTGCTCAGATATGCCAATTTACCAAAGTCTGCAATAAAAAAAATCTAAGATTTCAATATGTATGCAAACATCGCTCATCAAAATTGTTTAATCGTTTGAACACCACTAGTTATTTTTATTTATTTGAAAGGAAGAAGTCAACAACAACAACAAAAAAAATAAAATCAAGAGCTGCTCTCACTGAGCTCAAATTCAAAAATACACAAAATGTAATACCATCAGCCAGAGAGAGCAATTTAAGTCAGTGTTTGGACTTGAAACAGCAAAATTTGATATTTACAAAACAGTAAAAGAGCATAAGCACATACTTTCCATTGTTTAACACTGCATCACATTTCAACCAGCTATTGAGTTACTCAAGTTCATTGTCAACAAGTCACAATAAAAGACATATACAAATAGCACGCTACTTATTTTAATACCATCTAATAATTACTGAAAGTCACATTCAGTTTAAATACAATGTACTTGTTTAGCTCTTTTCTCAACAGAAGCTGAAGCTAGATATTTTGATAAGAAACCGACACAAACCGACAAGTTTAAACAAATGCAGACAACCACACATGCACAGATAAAATATAGGCTACTGTAGATCCTGTTCAGTTCATTTGTCAATCTGTAAACACATAATATCATCCAATGCACCGTGACAACATTCTACTATCCTTTTATGAATCCTAAACAAAATATCTTTATTAACCAATTATTCTCACCTTATTCAGCAATAGTGACTCCTTCAACTCAAGTTAGTACAATGCAGCACCACAGCTCAAATCTCAATTTTACGCTTAACTGCTCAATCCAAATCACGCCCCAAGAGGGTCTCCCGCCCTCCGAGCGTACAGAGCGGAGTAGCTGCGTCAGAGAGCGAATCGCCTGGGTGTCCATTCATCATATTGATAGTAACATGGATAACCGTGGTGAGAATTCCTGCGCTGCCTCCACCCCACTAAAATTACCACTCTTTTGTGTCAAACAATACGGTTTGTTCACTTCAGCAGCTCCTGTGAGAAGGACTAAATGCATTAGACGTCAACAGTTATAAGATTGTTCTTTATGAGTGTGTCATGAAACTCTCAGCCTATAGCTACTCAGCACAACAATAGCAGGAGCCTCTGAGGGCTTTATCTAACAGAAGTAAACAAACGCAAACATACTGGCAAATATTAGCAGATTAAACATCCTTGAGTTTCAAAAGCCCATAATACGACTGACTACAATATACAAACATGGACCTATTTTTATAAGGTTCCTCCCTAAATACAGTCAAACTGAAATTTATTCAGACACTAGATTTAATTTCTTATATTTTCTTGGGTGCAGGACACTATAGTTCACTTATGTAAGTTAAGATAGCAAAATAAAGTAAACTGTGACATATTATGGCCAAAAATTCTTCATACAGTGGACTACCACTAAAATTAATACAAATTTGGGACCAAAAAAATATTTAGACACATTGACCTGATGATGTTATGCTTAAGTGTTTTTCTTTAATTGCTAATGTGACCTTTTACACCACAGTTTGACCAAATTTAAGCATTGCTTGGTAATTGGTCAACAAATTATTGATGGTTGTTTAAATGTACAATTTTACAATTTTTGGTTGATTGTAATCCATTACGTACCTTTCTATCAAAGTTATCTGACATTATGAATTTGTTCGGACACAGATTAACTCTAAATTCTTGTCATATTTCATTACTATTTTCCAAACTGTAGTGAATAAACTGTGATAATGTGAGAAATGTTGAAGATGTCTGAATAGATTTGGGTTTAACTCTATGTAACACAAACACTGTTTACTGGTTGAGTACACTTAAAAAAAACACACAATTTGTTGAGTCAACTTAAAAAAATTTGTTACCCTGCTGCCTTAAAATTTTAAGTTCAGTCAACTCAAATACGTTTAGTCACCTTGAAATGTTAAGTACAACTTCATACTTGATATTTGAGTTGACTAAACTAAAAATTTGGTTCATTAAACTTAAAAGCTGGGCTTGTTACCCAGCTGCTTGAAAATTTTAAGTTGAATCAACTTAGTACAACATATCAAGTTGACTAAACGTTTTTTAACAAATTGTGTTTTACAGTGTAGGCAATACCAATACTAAGTTTTCAATTTTAATATAATTAATTTTAAATATATTTTAATATAATATCATTTCAATGTAATTTATTCCTTCGATGCAGAATTTTCAGCAGTTATTACTCTAATCTTCAATGTCACTTGATATGATGATTTTATGCTCAAACATTTCTTATTATTATCAGTGTTGAAACAGTTGTGCTCCTTTACTTTTGTGGTAACTGCAATTTTTTTCAGGATTCTTTAATGACTATAATGTTAAAATCCTTTCTAACATTGTGTCACTTTCTAACAAATGTCACTGTAATGCACTGTTACTGAATAAAATCTCAAATTTAAGACTTTTTAAGACCTGCACAAATAAAATTCATACCATATAAGCAGGGTTAGGGTCTATGGTAACATATTTAACTGTGAAATGACTGTAAAAAGCATGATTTAACAAAAAAGTTGTATGTGTTTATTAGACTTCAAATTTCAGCCTTTAAACCATTTTTAAGAAAAGCGATGAGTCAAAAGTTTTAATTAATGTATTCATTTAAATAATTACTATATTATATTATAAATATTAAATATTATTAAACATAAATATTTAACAAATATTATTAAAACATGCAGCGCTAATATTTATTCAATAAAATATTTTGAAAAAAAATCCTAATGATTTTTGGCATAAAAGAAAAATGTATAATTTTGACCCATACAATGTATTGTTGGCTATTGCTACAAATACACCCGTGCTACTTAAGGTTTTGTCATCCAGAGTCACATATTTACACAACAACACTATGTAGCAGTCAACACAGCACCTGTAACTATAAACTGAGTGCCATTCACCTGGTTCAACAGGAGGTGAGGGAACCTCCTTTGTGACTAAACATCCATTCCCAAGAGCGCTGAGGGCTACTGTACGTTCTGTGCTGTACAGTAACACCGAAAGTGTAGCGGCATCCTTATCAACGTCCCACAGCTGCAACCCCAAACCCAAGCTGGGAATTCCACGTCGCACAGCATTCCGTAACACTATCCCGAAAGCTACTATTTCTTTTCCATCATTGTCCTCTCTCATGGAATCGGAAGGATAAAGAGCTCAGCTACTGGCTCGCCGCCAGCGGGGGAAACTCTCGCTTTTAACGCGACCAAACTGCATGCAGTGTTCAATGACTGCCACAACAATAACTTCGTAACGCAACACGACACCGACACAATGCTAAAAGCAGATTGCCGCTAAAAATGTGAGAGAAAAAGACACCTTTTCCTCATTGAATAACCTTATGTAAAAGGGAGGGCGGGATACGGTTTTCCCTCAAGGTCAGGCATGGCACACGCTGGCACTTTGGCAAGCTGTCACAAGTCCTGTTAAGAACTTGTGAAAATTACAAGCAATTTCTTGAGTGAAAATGGTCAGTAATTTCGGTTTCAACTTTGAAAAATGTTTAGCTTCACAGACGTGTGGATTCTGGGAACTATCCAAGAGTGACGAAATAAGCAATAAATCAAAGAATCAAGCTTATTGCACTGTAAAAATGGCAATGGAGTGGAAAAACAAATCAATGAAATATGATAAAGTCACAGGTTTACTTACGAGAGACTTTCATCCTGGAAAAAAACAGTCCCTTAAATGTTCAAACCAGAACTTCTTCTTTCCAAACCATCTTTTCTGTTCTCTCCTAACTCTCTCCTCTTCTGCTTCTTTCTCCTCAGCTTTTGTGTTTCTCTCACTCTCTCACTTCCTATTTCCCTCCCCTTTATTTTTCACTCCCTCTCTCTTTGATTTACTCCAACTCTCATTGGCTCTTAAGTCCAAGCCCTCTTCCAGCATCTACCCCCTCCATTCCTCGTGTTTTCTTCACTTTTCCACTTAAACCATCGCAACTCATTCTTCGTCTCTTGGCACTGTACTTTCGGCAAACCCTCCTAGTGGCGGGACACTGGCGATGTGGGACTTTCTCTTCTTGCCGTCTTATGACGCAATCAACCCCCTACTGATCCCGTCAGCCTCCTAAACCTACAATCCAGCTCGTCTAGTAAAGACTACAGGATGTTTTATAGCTTGGGGGGCGACTTTGTTGTTGGCAAAATCTTCCTGTATGAGCAAGCACTCTTTACATCTAGGTTTTTTATAGGCATTCAGAATTCCAACATTTTTGGAACCTTTCAAGGTTCTACATAGATTCAAAATTTTAAAATGCTTCTTTTTGGAACCCAAAAGAAACCCCTTTTGGAATCTTTACTGGGAAAACAGGAGGGGAGGGATGGACTGGGGGAAACAGAAATGATCCGAATTCCTGCAACGCCCCTCAGCATGATGGGAAGCCGTAGGAGAATGTGACATCACGAGCAGGCGATCATTAAAAGTGATTCACCGGGGGAGATGTGGCACGTAACATTAGCTAGCGTCAGCTGAGTGTCTGCTGCCCACCGAATGTTACATACTGTACATCAGAAATGTGACCCAAAGCCTCATGGGAAGACCTTTGTGGGCTGTAGCTTCTGCTGTGGGATCAAACAATAAAGAAAGAAGACAAAAGACTGTCGCCAACAGAATGCCAGCAAACATTCCACGAAACTCAAAATAACATCTTTGTTGTCTGATTGAGTTTTTACTTTTACAATGGATTTGGGCTGGATCTTAGTTGAAAAAGCTTATTTACAGATGTTGCGTTATGATTAAAATGTACGTAGTAAGAATGTAATATATATTTAAATTATACATTGTAAATCATGTTAAAATACTAAATAATTTATTTACAAAAAGTAAAGCATTTTAATATTTTAAAATAAATTATTTAAAACAAATTACAAAAATGCTTAAAAAATTAAAAATACTTAAACACTTAACCCTAACTATTAAAAAACTAAAACTAAATTAAAAAATAATATATATTTTTAAATAATAATAATATTTTCAATTTATTAAACTATTATTACTATTATTATTATTACTTTACTTTGATTAACTAAGAAAACTAAAACTAAAAAAAATCAAGGACACTGCAATCATTAAAAAAAAAAACAGGATAATAAATATGAATAGTGTTTTTTAAATTTAATTAGACAGAATCATATAGAATATTAATATCTAAATTAGATTACATCTCCAAATGAAATCCTGCAGGGTTTAGTATGTCTTGTTTATCCTATGCACAATAAATCATACAGTGCAAATACTAATAAACAATCCATAAACCCTGAAGGATCTTATTTGGATATATTTGATCTTTTTTGTATATATTTTGACAACAATATGATAATCACTACTTAAAATGTACATATCAAAGATATATAATATATTTAAATTATACAGTTTTGATAATAATGTTAACATAACTTATTTATTTTTAAAAAGTAAAATATTTTAATATTTTAAAATAAATTATTTAAAGCAAAATATTTTAACCCTTATTGTTAAAAATTAAACTAAAATTAAACTTAAACTTAAAACATCTTTTAATAATAATATTTTCAATTATATAATAATAATAATAATAATTATTATTATTATTATTATATAGAAACTTTCCAAAATCAGAAAAAAACATAATATTTTATGAATAAAACAATTTACTTACAGCATTTAAAAAAATATTTTTGTGTTTTTATTTTCTATTTTATTTTATTTATTTATTTTTAATTAGAAAGAATCTTGTAGAATATTAATATCAAAATATTTTGCATAACAAAACAAAATCTTGCATAGTTTAGTAGTCTTGTTTATCCAATACATAAATCTTATTTGGATATTTAATGTTAATATATAATATAATATAATATAACAATCAAATTAATATAATATAATATAATATATACAAATTATTTTAAAAATACTTTTAAAAAAATTAACCCTAACCATTGATTTTTTTTAAACTTATACAAAAATAAATAAATAAATAAATAAATAATAATAATAATGATAATTACTATTATTATTATTATTATTATTATTATTATTATTATTATTAATAGTAATATTATTATTTAGGACCTTTCCAAAAATCAATATTTACAATCAGTCAGAAGAAAAAAATACTATTTTATAAATAATGTAACATTTAAAAAATCTTTTTTTTTTTTTTAATTAGACAGA
>JAHKKF010521655.1:24187-37742 GCA_019740295.1 Labeo calbasu
AACATGTTAACAACATGTTAACAACATGCTCATGCTAAAGTTTTTATTAATATTTGGAATATTTTATTAATAGGCTATTAGTAGTAGTAGTGTAGTATTTTATTAATATTTTTAATTCATATTATTTTCATTTTCATTTTAGTTAAAGGTTTAGTAATTTTGTCTTTTTGTAATTTAATCAATTTTTAGAATTATTTCTGTATAGTTTTTAGTTTCAGTTTATAGATTTAGTTATTTTAGTACTTCAGCTTAAACACAATGAAAATGACAAATGCTGTATTATATTTCAGTTAATGTTTATTTTATCCCAAGTAATAATTTCTTTTATTTTTCAATCTTTAAGTAATGATTTCTTTTTTTATTATTATTACTGTTTTCGTTTTAATAATAACCCTGATTTACATTCACAAAATTTGATAAAATTAACATTTCATTCTGATTTCTAAATACTAATCAGAAGAAATACTAAATACTAACACTAAATACTAACTACCTACGTCATATTTTTTTTTTTAAATAATGTTTAATAATAAAATTGCTGCTATTTAAAGAAATTAATATGCAGGGACAATTTACATTTGTCTACAAAACTAACTGCATGCATCTTAAGCATAAATCTTCAAATCAAAATGTCACAAGAAACATGCATTTTGTTAGTGTATGTGTGAAAAACTGAGATGTTTTAATTGTGTTAATGAGGGACGGTCAAGTGTCTGTGTGTATTTGTCTGAGCATAGGTTGTATGGGAGTGTGTGCTGGCCTCATCCTGTCAGGGCTGGATTAGGCAGACTGAGCGAGTGTGAGGTTGGAGGAGGATGTCTCAGGGGAACAGCGGAGAGAGAGAAACGCCTGAGGCTCATCCCACCGTGTGGAAGTGCAGCTTCTCCATCTGCCTGAAAGCTGCCATGCATACCTATTCGCCCTCAACTCTACTGCGCTCACTCACTGCCTTATCCCACTCACTCAAGTGTGGACTCCTTTATAGCTCCACTAGCACAGGAAAGGCAGGGATAATAGGAAATCCACGTCCAATAAACCTTTGTGTGCTGAGAATAATAAAGTTTGACAAGTCTGCTAAAATCATCACTTAAAAACATGGGCTTCATGCACATGGTTCCTCATGGTAGTCTTGTGTCTAGGTGAGATATGACTAAAGAAAACAGGTTCATTACCAGTAAGGCCTTTTTTTTTTTTTTTGCTAAGCAAATTTAAATTGTAATGCAGAATTGTTTTATTTTATTTTTAACTGAGTTAGACAGTCATAACCAAGTTTTTTTCTTTCTTTCTTTCCTTTCCTTTCCTTTCCTTTTTTTTTTTTTTTTTTAATAAAAAAAGTTTAGTTAAATGACGAAGACTGAAGAAGATTTAGAAGTTTTTTGCTTACAGTAATCAATCAGTTGTCAAATATGCAAATACTTTTTTTTGGGAAGTTTTTATTTTTTTGCCTACAATAATCATTCAAGGGCTATCAAAGTTGAACTTTTTTTTGGGAAGCTGCATTCACAATTCACTCAAAAATATACAAGAGTACATGCACAGCAATGGTTCTTCAGCTTTAAAAATATGCACAAGGTTTACCTTTTGGTTGCAGATTGGGTTGTTTTTCCTGTTGCCTCTATAGATCGTCTCTAAAAGCTGAGCTGCTGATGTGAGGCAAAGCCTTTGAACATGCACAAACATAGGTGTATGAAAATACTCCATTAAGTTAAGAGGGTCCCAGAACAGTGGTCTTCTATTTTTTTAATTGGTCCTGATGAAAGTGACTTTTATCTGCCCTCACCATCACAGACTTAAGCGGTTCAGATTTTTACCTCTTTGATTCCACTGACTCCTGTGATCTGCCGGACGTGCCTTGTTTCCCATTCTGGTGCTTTTGTCTGTGATTGAATGGAGCTCCCTAAGCCAAAATCACAGGGAGTGTAAGATGTACATGGTAATGTTCAGTGCTTTTGCTTGTTGGTCCCTTTTTAAATCAGTTTATTTCTCTTCTTTCTGAATTTGATGTCTGCATATAGTTGATGATTAACTCCTTCCCCGCCCGCGTTTTTTTTTTTTTTAAGTTGTCAGCCACTGCCAGTATTTTTGCTGATTTTCACCTAAATTTGACTGAATATTTTCTGCTATGAATATATGAACATATTATATATCAAAATAAAGATTCAAGCCTCTGCTTTTAAACAAACAAACAACAACAAAAAACTGTTTTATTCTATCTTTATGTGTTCATGTTTTATCATCCTTTGAATGAAGATAGGTTTCATCAGAAATGCAACATTTTGGACAAAAAACTGAGAAAAATGCATTTTTATCAAAGCAGTGCATTTTCAAGCAGAATACATTCAGATGTCATATTCTTTCACATGTAAATAATTGAATAATTGAAATTGCATTCAACAAACAGACACACACACACACACACACACACATACACACAAAGATATGCGTTTATGTATGTATATATAAATATATATGTATGTATATATCCAGTCTGAGTTATATTAAAAATGATCCTGGCACTTCCAAGCTTTAGAATGGCATGGGCGGGTGTTTCTCTTCATCATTCCAAAACAAGTCCAATAAAGTGCATCCATCCATAATAAAAAGTGCCTCACATGGCTCTGGGGGTTAATCAAGGCCTCCTGTAGTGAAACCATATTTAAAATGTAAGAATCACTTTAATCTAGCTTGCGCTAACTGTTTGTACACGGAACTCCAGACAGATGACGTAGGATGTAGACGTTGCGCAGAAGTGAGAAGTGCGCAGAAACGAGGTTCTGTAAAGAAAAACGTCAAAGGATTTCGATATAAACCAAGAGGAGACTGGTTTTCCTTTGCTAAAGTATGAGAATTTAGCTTTCTTTGCTCCTGTAAACAAACGTTGGTTTATGCCAGACTCATTGGCGCTTGCGTATCGCTGACTCCTACGTCATCCGCCCGGAGTTGCTTCTGTGTACAACCAGTTGGCACAAGCTAGATTAAAGGGATTTTTACATTTTAAATATGGATATTTTTCTTATGAATATGCATTGATTTGCTACAGGAGGGCTTTATTCACCCCCCGGAGCCGTGTGAGGCACTTTTTATTATAGATGGATGCACTTTATTGGACTTGTTTTAGACTGATGAAGAGGCTTGGAAATGCCAGGATATTTTTTAATATAACTCCGACTTGATTCGTCTGAAAAAAGAATGAAGTCATGTAGACTTAGGATTTTCATTTTTGGGAGAAGTATCCCTTTAATGTAAATAGAATTTGCATAAGTTTGGTTTTGGCAAACTATATCTGCTACGCTGCTGCTGCAGAGCAAGTTGACTTTCTGATCAATGCTCATATCGTAAAATGAAAAGGAAACATGCTGCTGCTAATAGAGGGAGTATGATCCCCATAGATCTAGACAGGTGGTGTTGGGGACATGGAGATGACAACATGCATAGCATGCAAACATAGCATTAATTGAATACATTTCGGTTATTTAGGTAAATGGTAATGAATGTGTGAATTTGATCAGCTGGAAACATTAAACTGAATAAACCAATCAGAACGCAAGTTTTATGGCTAAACTATTCATTAGGTTTAACACAAACTTACTAACAGTTTGCTCCAGCACATACCCTCTTTTGGCAATAAAACACTGCTGTCAGGATTTACTAAAGACACGCAATGAAAGAAGTTTCCCTTTCAGACGCGTTTTTTTTTTTTTTTTTTTTTTTAATATATCATGCAATGTAATTTACTACAGTTTGTGGTAGTCAGTTTACTGGTAGTTGCACCATTATTTATAAGGAATTATAAGGGATATTCCATTGTAAGGGATAGTTTACCCAAAAATGAAAATTCTGTCATTAATTACTCATCTTCATGTCAGTCCAAATCTGTAAGACCTTCGTTCATCTTCAGAACAGAAATTATTAAATATTTTTTATGAAATCCGAATGCTTTCTGTCCCTGCATAGACAGCAACACAACTGACACGTTCAAGGCCCAGAAAGGTAGTAAGGACATCATTAAAATAGTCCATGTGACACCAGTGGTTCAACCTTAATTTTATGAAGTTATTTTATGATTGTCTGTTGAATACTGAGAGGAAAGAGAAGAAATTGTTGAATAAAGTCATTATTTTTATTTTCTTTGCACACAAAAAGTATTCTCGTAGCTTCAAAAAATTCAGGTTGAACCATTGATGTCACATGGACATCATTTGTTGTTTAACAATGTCCTTACAACCTTTCAGGGCCTTGAATGTGTCAGTTACATTGCTCTCTACGCAGGGTCAAAAAGCTCTCGGACTTCAGCAAAAATATTTTAATTTGTTTAATTTGTTAAGTTCTTACGAGTTTGGAACGACATGAGGGTGATTAATAACAGATTTTTTTTTAATAACTGTCCCTTTAAAGCAGAAGTTCACTTCCAGAACAAAAATTTACAGATAATGTACTCACCGCCTTGTCATCCAAAATGGACTTCAGTGGTGCCCCCAAGTTTGAACTTCCAAAATGCAGTTTAAATGGCTTTAAACGATCCCAGCCGAGGTCTTATCTAGCGCAAAACAATTGGTCATTTTTGAAACAAATTGACAATTTATATACTTTTTGACCTCAAATGCTCATCTTGTCTTATCTCTACGATGCGCATGTGTAGTCTGTGTAATCCGGGTCAATACAGTTAGGGTATGTCGAAAAACTCCCGTCTTGTTTTCTTCTTCAACGTCAAAATCGCTCTACATCGCTGTTTTACCTTTTTTTGTAAAGGGCGTTTGATCTTCTTTGCATGTTCACTTTGTAAACACTGGGTCGGTACTTCTGCAGCGGTGTAGGATGATTTTTGAATTGGGGAAGAAAATGAGATGGAAGTTTTTCGACATACCCTAACTGTATTGACTGTATTGACCTGGAAAAAAACGCAGTTTACGCAGACCGAGACAAGACGTGCGTTTGAGGTTAAAATGTATATAAATTGTCAATTTGTTTCGAAAATGACCAACTGTTTTTCTAGATAAGACCCTCCTTCCTTGGCTGGGGTCTTGGCTTTAGAACCATTTGAAGCTGCATTTAAACTGCATTTTGGAAGTTCAAACTTGGGGGCACCATTGAAGTCCACTATAGAGATCAATTCCTAAAAAATTTTCCTCAGGAAACATCATTTCTTATAGACTGAAAAAAGAAAGACACAACATCTTGGATGACAAGGGGGTGAGTAAATTATCTGTACATTTTTGTTCTGGAAGTGAACTTCACCTTTAACACCCAGAAACTGCATGTCTTAGGGTGTATTTACATGATACAATTTTCAACTTTTTGTACTACTGCTTTCTTTGGCCATCCATTTATACAACAATTGTGTTTTGGGGGCCTGAAAATGCACACTTTTAAAAACGGGTTTCGAAGTAAAAGTTTTTGAAAATGATACCATTATCGTCCCTGTGTGAAAACCGAAAATGCAATGATACGAAAATGGTGACATCATATGTGCACAGCGCAGGTGTGTAGTGTAGTGTTTCTGAAAAATATGCTCATCCAATAAAGTTTGTAGCCTGCATTGAAAAAAAATTATGTAAAATGATGTACTTATTTTCACAAATAAATACAAGTAAGTATGTAACAAATTGAATTAAACCAAAGTCCCTTTCAAGGAAAGTTCACTCGGCAGCCATATTTGCAACGTCTTCGGGCAGCTCAAACAACACCAAGTCCTGTCTAAATGAATGGGGAAATGGAGAAATGGAGAATTCTATGGGAACTGGAGCTTCTAACCGCTACTGCGTTGACGCAATGACTTTACAAATCAGCGAGTTCTCCTATTCATAAGTAAAGGAGCGAACCGTCTTTGTATTTCTATAGTCTTTGATTAAACATGAAATTTTGAAACAGATAGACTATAAGAGTAAAAAATACTATTACTTTGTTTATTTATGTATTTATTTATTTATTTGGGGGTGGTTATAGAATCATAGATGTGATATGATGTACTCATATTTACAGAAAACAAAATAATAATAAAAAGAAACACAGCAGAGCAAGTTTCTTTTTTCCTTTTCTTTTTTCTTCTTTCTTAAAAATATCCTGGAGCATCTTTATAAACTTTTGTATTTTGGTCTGCTTATGTCTGGCCTATTCATTTAATTTGGTTTGCTTTCTCATTCAAAATATATGTGTGGATTATTAATGAATATAATTAAGTTTTCTTTCCTTTCTTCTTTTTTTCTCCTCCAACAATCCTAATCTAAGCTGCATGAAGCTGCCTGAAAGGCTGCAGGCTGATTATATTAATAAACTAATTATGTAGGAAAGCTTCCATAAACCAACAATGATTATTCTTCTGTCTAATAAAGCCTGACTCAAGGCTAACCATCTATAACCAAGCTATATTTTTATTGAAATGAAGTCTGCCCTGATCAGCACTGGTTTCCTTTATCCTCGGCTCATTATTGTGAATGTTCTTTAGCTGTTTGTTGTTATTGAAGAGATGCTGGAGGCTCATGTCTACGATAATTCAATAATGGTTACTGTGGCAGTTGCCATATATTTTACATATAACTAGAAAACTACTCAGACCTTTTTTTTCTTATTAATAGTAAATTAAAAAAGATTGTAATGAATTGTCATTACTGCAGGACCACAGCTAAGAAAGAGATGAAGAACTATCATAAAATCACCCTGCAAATCAAAACCGATAAAAAAAAAGTCTTCACAGTAATTTGTATTCTTATCACAAAACAGTTAAGAAGCATATTTTCCAGGAAGGTAAAAAACGGAAGAAAGAAAACAAAACACATCCACAAACAAATACAGCCTGGATGGATTTCAAGACTTGACAGACAGGAAACAGAACATGTGACATTATACTATCCTCCGTCGCTAGTTTCCACCCTTTTAACATTCCATGCAGCATCCTTCTCTTTGACAAGACTCTTCACCTCGATTTCTGTTTTCCTTATGATTTGAAGGATTAGAGATCACTCTTGCACCACCATTCTGCCAGTTTTATTTTAGAAATGCCCAGAGCAAACAGCTACATTGCCATGCCACTGGCTTGCATCATGATTGTATTCATATGCGTTGGATACAGTGTCTCCGTGTTGACTGACATAATGGAAGACTTCTACATTAGGCAATATGTTTATGCAATACGCACCTTCTATAGATTATAGTTTGCTTGTTCTGTAAATCTGAAGCATGTGGCGTTTAATTTTATAAGTATCTAGCAGTGTGTATTGATCAATGTCTTTAATTCACAGCTAACCTTATTGCTGGTTGTGTATTGATTTTTATCTCATTATCCCAGTGCCATATATACCAGTGATGTTCAGATGTTAAATATTTCATATAGAGAACCACATATGATTATTGATTCAAAAATTCCCTCTACTTTTTTCTTTGTAGATATTATTAAAAATGATTACTTTTTGTAGATTGCTTCACATTACATACAGTATAGGCCTACAAACAGTTATTGTACAGTTCTTTGCAATACTTGAACAGTGGTGGCATTCTACAGTCATATACTTTTGTTTAATGATTTCATACTGCTAGTTGCATATCATTTTGTGGTCTCTTTCTGTAATGCGATAAAATTATTTTATGTATTTATTTTTTTTTAATTATAAAACGATTTGCTGTCTGACATACTGTATGTTATCCCTAAGTTGGTTGCGTTGCTGTCTATGCAGGGCCAGAAACCTCTTGGATTTGACTAAAAATATCTTAAATATCTAAATGAAGGTCTTACAGGTTTGGAATGACATGAGGGTGAGTAATTAATGACAGAATTTTCATTTTTGGGTGAACTGTCCCTTTAAGCACGACCAATTCATACGCATTTTATGAGGTGGCTAATTCGTATTAATTTGTACGATTTCAGAGGTGGAGGGTTTCTGAGCATGCGGCAAAACTGCTTACAGCTAGCACTAGTCATATATTAGAATGTTGAGCAGTGAGCTCATTGGCTACTGATACAGGAGAGAACCAATCAGCTGATGTGATAATGATGTCGCTAGGTCAGATTGAGTTAGACCTATCGGGATTGCAACATGCCAGACTCTATATTTATTCACTATACTGTCTCATTTCAGTTTTAGTTTGTCTCTAGTTTTATATTTATTCCAGTTTATATGAAAAGGTTCATGCAGTGTGGATTAAAATTCATATACAAAGTCAATCCTTTTCACTGAGCATGTTAAAAATAAGTTTGACTGTCGACTGTGGTGCAGTTCGTTCATAGCCTAAGTTTAGCTTTTAAGTTCTGGCGCTTTTATGTAGGCAATAACATTTATAAAAGTAGTATTTTGTGTAGATTATCTTGAGGGATAAAACGTGTAAATTTCATGAACTATGGTTGAACACAGAGCTTATTTTTGATGATAATCCAAAAGCCTATGGAAAAATCCTATTGGCTACAAAGGGACGTCATATTTCCCCAACTCTATGGCTCCTGCAAATTCAGCTTTGCTCTCACAGGAATAAATTGTATTTCAAAATATATCCAAATAGAAAACAGTTATTTTAAATTGCAATAATATTAGTTTTTAGTGTATTTTTTTGGCCAAATGCAGCCTTGGAGAGAGACTATGCTAAAAAAAAAAATCTCCTTAGGTATTTTTGTAAAGGTTCAGCCATTTTATGTCATTTTCATTACAGATCTTGTACAGTACCACTATTCCCCTCATGTCATGATAATTGATCTGAAGTCTTGTAAAATTAGAAACTTCAAATTGCCTCGGCCTGTCTGTTAGCCATAGTAATTGCTTTCCATCAAGTAAATTTACTTTTGCCATGCTGAGTTAATGAAATCAAGCTAAATCATTTATTCTTGAAATCACCTGGTTCCATACTGCATACCAAGAGCGTTGCTTCAGTTTTAACGTTGATAGGGAGATTCCTAATATGATGTGCTTTTGCTGGTTACAGCTGATCAGCTGTTCTTGTTTAGAAAGACTTTTTATTGAAGCATGTACAGCATACATTTTTCTGCAACCTTTTGTATTCTTAATAGCAGTACAAACAAAAAGAAAGCAAACGTGGCAAAGAAAGGATACTTGCAGTGTGTATTTTTGTGTATGAAACTATACGACATTCTATGCCTATTGTACATTTTAGTCACAAATGCGAGCCCTAAAAATATTTATAAGGCTTATTCAATAGTCTCTTAGTTTAAATCATGCTGCATACTCTAGTTGACAACCTCCTGCCCTTGTGCCTTGGAAAACCTCCATGAATATGGATTTTTCCCTACTTTGCAAACTTCAGCCCTCAACGACAACACATCCTGATCTCTGCACAGCCCAACATCATCTGTCCCTGGATTGCACTTTCTCCTTTTAACCGTTTCACGATTGTCTTGGCTTTATAATAAACATAAAAGTCTTTCAGGGGCAAATTGCACAGAAAAGTGTTTTTGTTTAAAACAAAGACGCAAAAACAGATCATATCTTTAATTTCAGATGTTGGAGCTAGGTTAGGAGAATTAATTTCTCTATTTTTGCGGCTCATAGTGTTTCTAATGTGTTTTGTTAGAAGCTTTCCACTGAGTGGTTTAATCATCCCATCCATCCTGTGAGTCACTATAGCCAGGGCACAGTAGGGCATCACAGCTTTAGTGAGCCAGAGTTTAACCCATAGCTGCTGCAGTGAATTCGTTGGAAATTATTCTTAGCACCACCCCAGTTTATTGACTTGCTGCACTGTGACTTGTAAAACTTATTTCACTTACTTTTAGTGACTTTTTATATGATTTGTTCTGAATGCATTGCAATGAGAGTTTTCCATTAATCTTGAAAATAAAAAAGGTTATAATACATCTACAGAATATATAGCATATATTATTTTCTTGAATTTCACAGAATGAAATGTACGTAATTTAATTTAATTTAATTTAAAATTTAATTTAAATTGGTAATAATTGGTAAAAGACTGCTACAGTAAAAATGCTACAGTAAAACCTGTTGATACATACACTGCTGGTCAAAAGGTTGGGATCAGTAAGATTTTTAATGTGTTTTAAATACGTTTCTAATGCTCATCAAGACTGCGTTTATTTGATCAAAAATACAGAAAAAAAATATATATTGTGAAATATTATTACGATGTAAAACAATGTTCTTCTATGTTAATATACATTAAAAATTTCTGTGATCAAAGCTGAATTTTTCAGCATCGTTAATCCAGTATTCAGAGTCACATGATCCTTCAGAAATCATTCTAATATACTGATTAATTATCAGTGCTGGAAACAGTGTTGCTTTTTTTTTTTTTTTATATTTTTTGGAACCTGTGATATTTTTTTTTTTAATAATTTTTTTACTTTTTATATAAAAAAAATTTATTTAAAATATAAATATTTTCTAACAATATACACTACTGTTTGGGGTAAATACATTTTTATTCTTTCTTTTTTTGAAAGAAATTAACTTTTATTCACCAAGGATATGTTAAATAAATAAAAAGTGATAGCATAGATTTACATTGTTAGAAAAGATTGATCATTTTAATTAAATCAGCATATTAGAATGATTTCTAAAGGATCATGTGACACTTAAGACTGGAGTAACAGCTGACGAAAATTCAGCTTTGCATCACAGGAATAAATTATATTAAAAACAAAAAAAAAAAAACAGAGTGAATTCCCAGAATTGAAATAAATTTCTTCTCAGTTTTTTTCTTATCAGTCATGTACATTTTTATCTTATGTTGCTAAATGAATGTTTATTGCATTATTTTATTGTTAGTTTTAGCGTCAGTATTTTAGTGTTTTATATTTTTGTGTATGACACTGTGCACCTTCTATATAATAACGTTTATCTCAGTTTGTGGAAAAGCCATTTGTGATTAATTAATTCATAATACACACTCAAATATACACCCCCTTTTTCAAAATTTACACAATTTAATTAATAGTAAAATTCCATCAAATTGAACTGAATAATCTTTACATATTTTAATTGAATAATTTATTAAGGTTCTATTATTCAGTTAAAATGTGTAAATATTATTCAGTTTAATTTAAATTACCACCTGTGATGGTTGTCAGTATATGTTAAAAGTACAAAAAAAAAAATAAAATTAAAAAAAAAATAAAGTTTAGTCAGCATGGTTATGCTGGATTTACTGGCCTCATTTTTATTTATATATTTATGTATTCATTCATTTATTCATTTATTCATTCTAAAGCTCTTTAAAGTTGTTTACATTTATTTATTTCATCAGAATTATTCTGGCTACCACAGCTGCCAGTTTTATTTAGTAAAAACAACAGGAGTTTACAGTGTAGAGATAATTATATGATATAAAATGGCTGACAATAAATACAGTGTACATCCAATACAGATACAATGGATATTGATTTTGTCACACGACCTGTGAAAAGTTTAGTGACTGACAGCGAACATGATGCTCAGTTCAAAAGGCCCCATTTGCATCTACAACAAGATTCTTCTTGATAATTAAGCAGCTGCTCACAGCAGGGAAACACTGATAAGCATTTTGATGGATTCGATGTAATCAACCGGCTTTCACATATATATATATAACTGTATATATATACGTGCATATGTACGTAATGTCAGGTTTCTGTGTGTAAACAGGTAGAGATCACAAAGTTTAAATGATTTTTGGAGGTCAGATATTTTTGACAAGATTTTGAACCAGAAACAGTCCACAGGATGTCACTTTTGAAAATGTCAAGAATGAATGTCATGAAAGGATGCTCCTGACATTTTTTAGTCGAACAGTCAAAATCCATCACACTACAATTATTATTGTACTTAAGTGCAATTTGGGTACAATGTATATACATGTATCAGTGAACTGCACAGCATTACTAAATAATCCTGGCTGTAACATTTAGCTAATTCTGTCATTAGCCCTCATTAGAGCAGTAATTCTGTTTGCATATGCCTTTATCACAGCTTTCAGGCTCACATATACTGCACTGAATCTGCTGGTTTGTTTTTGTCTGTTTGTTGTTTGTGCCTTCTGTTTTAACTGCAGCTTATGCAGCTGAGATCCATCTGACTGACAATAACAAAGGACACACAGGACTTTGACCATAAAGAGGATCTTCAAACAGACAGATCAAGCTCAGAATATGATGGCTGAAGCGTTTGAAGTACACATGGGAGAGCAACACCAATGAGGCGTGGTCTGTCAGGCGGACCCTGCCGGATAAAAGCTACACCCGCTCCTTTCAGAAAAGCAGGCTTTATTTCTTTTCCTAAATTATGTTTCCAGTGGTAACTATACAGGGAATTCCTTATTTTCTACCATCTGAACACATCGGGGAGAATGTTAAAATACTGATCACTCGACACACAATCGTTCTGACTCCCATAGTAGCATACTACGTGGCCAAAAAGTATGCAGACACCCAAACACTACACCCACATGTGCTTGTTGAGAATTTGAAACAATTTCAACATCATTGACATCAACTGGGAGCTGATTCTACCTTACAACAGCTTCCACTCTTACAACAACTTTCCATTACACATTGCAACATCGAACACAAGTGAGGTCAGGCATGGATGTTGGGAGTACTAATGAGTACTCTTTTCCACTGATGGGCCGAACGTTTCTAATAATGGTAAGGAATGGTTCTAATTATGTGTCCACTAGAGCATGGTTTGGCACGGCATAATTACAAACAATTCTTGGCCTGGAATTTTCAGCATTGTTGTACTGAACCATGCTGGCAGAAAGTGTGTAGTAACGTCATTCAGGATTGGTCATTGTTTGTTGTTTGGCTACTTGCTTCTGTTTGTAGCTGGCCAAGTTTGCTATTTGAGTGAAATAAACGAGCAATATCTCTTGAGTAGCAGTGCGATATGGCTGTGTATTGGTATGGCTGTGATTTGGCAATAGGTAATTACAGCGTGCCGATATACAGCCATATCGCACTGCTACGATTGTGATTTTGCGTTTATACAAAAGTTTGACGGCACTCTCTGTGGGTGTAAATACATAAGAAGCAACAATGGAGTGTCTTTAAAAACCCTCTTGTGTACAAACTACTTCCTTCTGCCATGGATTCAAATCTCAGTTTGACAGTTTAACAGCTGAGCCCAGGCCTCCATTACTAATTTGAGAACGTCAACTTTAGAACTAGTAATGAAGGAACTGTGAATTTGAATGTTCACTGAGGAAAGTGTTGTTGAAAGTAAAAATAACCTTGTTTACAACCCCATTTCAGTCTTTTTCAACATAAAAGTCTTTACTGCTGACTCAAAGAAACTAAAAAGAACTCTTGTCACCATCTAATGACGGAATAATGTAACTAAAATCATGAACACACACACACTATTTCCCAATTAAATACTATTATTAAATACTACTATTTATATAAAGTATTGATTAATAATATTTAATAAACAACAGCCATCATAAAAGTTGCTAGGCAATTCAGTCAAAAGTACAAAGTCATTAAATATACATAAAATACGACATGACGGCACCTGTAGCCTTGTGATTATATATATACACTACCGTTCAAAAGTTTGGGGTCAGTAAGACTTGTAATAGTCTTTAAAGAAGTCTCTTATGCTCATCAAGGCTGCATTTATTTGAT
>JAHKKF010521659.1:0-13333 GCA_019740295.1 Labeo calbasu
CGTTAAACGGCGCTGCGTTCGGCATTCATACGTCACATTATCCGTCATCTACTAAGCAGAAGTGCCTTTATTAAACACATCACTGAGAAACAGACAGACGTTAGTCATCTGTGGATTCGTCACTGAACTCTTCAGGAGTTGGACTTTCTCAAAACCCCCATGAATCACAACAGCAGCAATCTAAGGAGAAACTTTGCTCCCAAAGACACAGAAAAGAACCAGAGCTGTCTCAGTTTTGCAAGAAGTGCCTCTGGATGTAAGAGCCGATAACTGAGCCGAGAACATCAGGACTCAGAGATCCGGACCTCGTTAAATCACAACGAGCAGAATGATCATCAGAAACAGACGCTGTGGAGGATACGGAAGAGTGTCGAACCCAGGGTACAATGACTGTGGTACACACACACACACTTATACATACATACACATATAATATATATAGAATATCAAAAATATATCTTTATTACATAATATCGTTTTTCTGCTTCTCTTTCGCATACGCTGTAAATCAAAGGAGAATCTACTGATTTCATTGAGAGCCAGTGAATAATAAAATGTCCTTTAATTAGGTCTTAGAAAAAGTACTTTTTGTTCACAAGCCTCATGTTTTATGTTCCTTCTGAAGTTACTCATTTAAAATCAGTGAAGCTGTTGTTTTTTAGTGAAACAGTAATGAAATGAACCCAGCGGGGAGATCGCTAGGGTTCAGCGAGAGCGTCTGGATCATCCATCAAACATCAGAAAGCTCTGGGATACACAATGTCATGATGGAAGCACGTCACTTGAGACACGGACTAACACCTGAGAATTGCTGTGGTTTATACGGTCAGCAGTGTGACTCCTCCACATCAAACATCTGACCATACCGATCATCTACTGTCAGAAACGGCCCAGAACACGCCGCCTGAAAGAACCAGATAAACACAGTTACTCACCAGCGGTCAGGAACTTCATTAATAACAACTGGAAAAACAAGTTCTAGTATTACATATGTAGAATATTTCTCAAATGAACACACCACAAATGAAAATGCGAAGGACAAACGGACTATGGTTCAGATCCACCGACAGATGCACACAGATGGCTCACTATTACGAGGAGAAAACAGCTGAATTATTAGCTGAATGCATAAGTTTACATCCCCTGAATCTGAAAGATGTTTATCCTTTACAAAACACACTACATGGGCAAAAGTAGCTGAACGTAGGCCTCACGTCACCGAGTACGACGGCAAGCATGGGATGGCGTGTGTGAAGCAGCCCGATACTGGACTCTGGAGCAGCGGAAACCTCTTCTGGGCAGCGACGAATCACGCTTCTCTCTTTGCCAGTCGAACAGTCAAAAACATGACTAAATGACTAGAACGAGTTATTATTTAGCACTGCCGTCATCGAGCTCTTTCCCATCACACATATTTACAGCTACGCCACAACACGCAATAATAACTGAACTAGTGAGATGGATGGAAACTTCTCAGCAGAATAACTTGCGTCTGTTAAACGAATAAATAAATGGAAACATATGCTTTGTGCAAAACCTTATGACTCACAGTTTAAATTATATAAACGTTTTGCAGATTTTGTGAGCGGGATGTTAATGTATGCGCTCGCCTGTATGCATATTTTAATAAACATTATGTGAAGACTGTTTTCAGGAAGGTTAACGTCCTGCACAATGGAGAGTTTTACGGGTTATTCCTTACGACTTCTAAACCTGCAATCGTATCCAAACGCAGAACAGATGACGCAGAGCTTCTGTCGACTGCAGCGTCTCTGTGCTCGTCAAACGTGTCTGCGCTCGAGCTCACAGTCATTCCTGCAGGTGTGGTTCTTGCGTGAGCGCAGAAAACCTTTCTTCAGCGTTTGTGAAGTTCTTCTCACTGCGGGGAGTCAGAAATCCTCCTGTAGTCTGAGGAGCTTCTGCTCTGATCTCCGGCGGATCAAACAGACAGCGGATCTCAACACGAGCGCCAATGAGTGACTGTCTGTACGCTTACGAAAGCTTCAGGTTTTACCTTCGCTGTGTAACGCAACGTCCTCATAACGACCGAAAGCAGCGACAGACGACTGTTTCCATGCAGAAAACGGATTAAATAAATATAATAAATAATGAAAATACACAAATGCTGAAAGGTTTGTTGAGAGCTTAGAGGAAACATGATCATCGCAGGTTAAAATCAAGAGAATTAAACGAGAGTCACCGTCATGACACAAAAACAGACAGGCCCATCGCTACTTTCACGAATACGAAGATGGTTTTACATTCATTCCTGATGTCATTAGAAGTTTTAACAGCACATTCATCTCTTCTATTCTGCTCTAATATTCCTCGCACCACAGAAGTAGAACAACACATCTGTAAAATGTCTATCATGTTGCCAAATCTGGTTTAATTTCTCACTTATGAAAGATCTTGCGCTCCATCACCTGCCAAACATCAGACCGCGCGTGAGCTCCTCTGATCCCGTCCCGTCCAGCGGTCAGCGTGAGTCTTCGCGTCCGTCCGCTCGTCAGATTCACAGACCGTGTCAGACTCTCAGATCCGTTCTCGTCCTCTACGATCGCTGCTTGTCAGATTGTGCGATATGAGGTCTTGTGTAAAAGCCACGACAGACCGCGTGTCTACAGTGATTAGCTGAATTTGTCTCTGAGTCAAATCATAATTAAAATCGCAGCGTGCATTGACTTCAGAGTGACGTGCACACACACACACGCGCACACACACACACACACACACACACACACGAGTCCTGCCGATCACAGTCACACAATCAGCACTAATGATCGACATTCAAGATCGCAACATCAGCGCTGTACTCGACTAACATCTGCGTGTTTGTCGTGGACGTTTACGACCATCCTAGAGAACTCAAAGATCGGTGCTAAAACAACCGCACACAGCAGCCGAACGATTTCCCAGCATGCACCGGATCGTATGAAGACGCTTCCTCGCTGATCACCTGGCCTTCAGCTTCTGTCATTTGCTTCTAAAACACAAAGCTTGTCAGCAGTTTTACAAAATTCCCTCATTTTTCATTGAAAATTACTCATTTCAATTCTCAGTATTCGTAATGCCGGATTATAACACGAAAAGTGAATAAATGAACGCGTCCAATTCATCCGCTGCTACACGGAGACTCCAGACGTGTGATTAAAGCAGGAGCTGCTGAAAGAAACACAAAGCCCTCTGTTTCTTTCTTTTCTTCTCTTCTGCAGGCGTTTCTTCAGAAGGTCTTTTCATGTCGACAATTAGAGGAACCCTGCAGACAAACACTTTCCTTTCCCGTCCAATCAAATCTGAGCTGGAACATTTTACCTGAAGCTGACAAACGAGGGACAGAAACAGACAGAGAACTGATCTTCTGCCGGGTTTTGATCAGAGCGTTACATCTTATTAGTACGATCTCACATTAGCCAGATTTAGATGTTTATTAAATGATTGTTTCCTGTCTTACACGTTCCTTGTTGAGAAATGTTTTTCAGATCATTCTTTACCTGTGTGTGTGTTTGTAAACGGCCGTTTGATGAATACTTTCATTTCTCTGCTTCACACCTGATAAAGTTTAATAGTCGAAATCCATCATGAAGAAAATCATTTGACATGCGCGTTTATTAACTCGAGAATATAAACAAAGCGGCGTCAGCGACGGATCATTATTTATGAATCGATCTCCGGCGTTTCGTCGCGACGAAGACTGTGTAATCCGAATGCCTTGACCTCTTGACCTCTTTGAGGACGATTCGCTGCTTCACTGTCGCCTCCTGCAAACGCTACATACATCACGCTAATGCGCTGCTAGCTAGCGGCTAACGAGAGTCGGTCGAGTTCATGACGTGTCTCATCTTGCTGGAGTTTATCCCTCTACGGCAGAGGTTTTCAAACCGGTTCCTGCGAGCCCCTCAACACTACGCATTGTCTGTGTCTCGCTCATCTGTCACACCTGATTCAACTCATCAGCTCATTAGTTGAGACGGCAAGACCCGAAATGGGTGCGTCAGATATGAGAGACCTACGAAATGTGCAGCGTTGGGAGTGTTTGCAGGACCGGTTTGAAAACCACTGCTCTATGGAAATAACTGTGATTTCACAGCTTGGAAAAATAATTGGCTTTATATTTTACGTATATTTAGAAATAAAACCTTTTTCTCAAAATTGTTTTCTATATATGACCTTTGACTTTGTTTTCAGGGTGAATTATTTTTGCCAAATTGTCTGAAACGTCACACACGCTTTTCACTATCTGAAAATAAGTGAAAAGATCTTACGGTTTCAAAAAATCTTCATTCAATTTCTTCTTGCGCTGGTACATTTGATTTGGAACTCACCTGTGAAAATGTCTAAAACCTGACAGAAATTCAGATGCAGTTTCACTCCCTGGAAACCATGTCTTAGTGCTTCAAAAGCATTAAAATAACTAACATTATGTTTCATCTTGAAATTTTAAATCAATTATCGTAGCACAAGTGAAAACCAGCAAGACTCTTCTTTTTCAGTGTATCCCACACATTCAATGCGCAAGTAGATTTTGACTCATCATTAGAGCGTCCCTGCCTGTCGGAATAGTAATGCCAATGGACACTGGCATATTTCCTGACCTCTGGTTGTTGTATGGATCTCATCTTTCAAAAACTGGCATACGATAATGTTCCCGAATGCCTGACTTTCACAAAAAATCTATTCTTCATCACTGCCCTGAGCCTCATTGCTTCTATCCTCCTTGGTCCTCAGCAGCTTCTTTTATTACTACAACCTCATTTTCTGATGCACTCCTATCACTATCATCAGTGCCTTCTGAAATAAGTTCATATTTGTCTAGAAAAATAAATACATGTACAAAAATAAACCTAAAACACACACGTAAGGGCTATTATACTGCCTGGTGCCTGCAAATACTGGTCAACAGTGCCAGCCACACCAAACTTGTATCCCATAATAGGACTTTGTCATTTATGCATGACGCTCAGATTGTTTGGTCTTTGAGTTATTGTTTTATAACACTGCATTCATTTATATGTGTTTTCGAGTCTAAAATGAGCTCACTTTGGACACTTGTGACCTAACACGTTTACTAGCTTCCTACCGAATTTTGTGAGGCACGTGACAAATGCATTTTAATTTAACCGGCTGAATGGGACGTCATATGACGTCACTAAAATGAAACTTTGTTAGCGTATATTTTCTATTTTCTCAGCGTCATGTATAAATGACGATGCCCCATAGAGGGTTAAGCAACTTTCCAAACACAAACACAAAGTACATGGGATTACCTGGTAAGTTAAGAAAACTCATTTCCAACGTGTGAATTCAACGCGTCAGAGTTATGAAACTGAGGATGAATGTCACGGTCAGCAGATGCCGAGGGGAAGACGCAAAGGGTCAAGAGCTGAGAGACCTGCTGATGGTTCCAGAGTTCCTGCTGGTCAAACAGTCTGAACCCTTCTCTCGCTTCTGTCACTGTAACTTGACAGCTCACATTTTATTTCCATAGTGCTTACGACAGAGCAACACAATACAGATTGTTTCACAGCAAAAACAGGAAAAAAGATGGAAAATAACAGTGTTAATGTTACAAAAATCATCAGTTATGAAACTAATTCAGCTGTAAAGCAGCTCTACAGAATCTAGCAGTGTTATTATTCGGGTCAAATCTTGTTCTCATCATGTCCGTTCAATGTTCTGTGTACCAGTATAAAACACAGTAATGGCATTTCAAAATGAGATAACCGGTTGGGCGTCCATAGCCTCGTGGTTAGCGCGCTGACACGTAGAGCAGCCGTGCTCGCGGCGACCCGAGTTCGATTCCCGTCCGGAGGCCCTTTGCCGATCCCGCTCCCCTCCTGTCATCTCTCTCTACTGTCCTGTCATTAAAGGCATAACAGCTCCAAAATATAACTAAAAAAACAGATAAATGAAACAATGAGAAAGTCACACCGAACCATTTCATTCATAAGGTGTGCAGTCGTGCAGTAAACCTCATCATCATTCTGCTGAAGCTGTGAGGAATCTCCACCAGATCTGCAGGAGTTCATCGCTCCAGGACACCGGCAGATCTTCACGATCCAGAGCTACAGAGACGAACGCGGCGGCGTCACAGCGGACGGATGTTTGAGAGAGCGTTAGACTCATGAGCGACTGACCCCTCACACGTCTGATTCAACCTTTAGCAAGAGCTTAGTGTGAATCGGTGCAGCTCATTCAGATGCAGCGCTGCAGTAACACGAGAGCATCGCATGAAGCTCCTGAGAGCCGCGGAACGAGGAACGACGCGCCGCCTTTGATCAGCAACACTTTGAACACGCTGTCAGACGTTCGGCTTTAATACGAGAGAGAAACGCTGAGATGAGACGCGCCGACGCGACACGACCGCAGCGACGCGACGGCCTGCGGGACAGGCGACCATCCGAAGCTCCTGCAGATCCGACATCACCGTACATTACCGCAGGACAGAGAGACTCGCAACAGCTTCACATGGCACGGCAATGAAGGTCGAGACATCAAAGACGCCGTGATTTTGACACTTAATTACTTCACCGGCGAACGGGTTTCTGTGGCTACTGTACGATGAACTGACTCGAGACGTGACGTTTCCATCTTCTGCTGTGCGAAGAGTCACAATCGTTTGATTTTATTTCATGGCTTCAGAAAGACACTGAGCTGTCTGTCCTTTCTATCAGTGAAGAGATCAAAGAGAAAAACAGATGAGAAACGGAGGAGAAAAACCGAAGCTTTGAGCAGAGACGGTCTCCGGCGCTTCATAAGAGCCGCGGCGCGTTTACGGGCGCGTTTAGAGCGCCGTCCGGATGCTAAAGGTCAGGTTTAGATGTGATATGTCAGCCAGGAAAACAATTTAATAAATGTCACGGATCTGCCCTTGGCCGTCATGACGGCCTCTAGAAATGTGTTCAGAGAAGCACCTCTGCTCTGATGAGGCTGTTGATTTGTTATTAGGCTGATCAGAGCAGCACAGATGTGACGAGACGCGCCGTTATCCATCATACTCACCGCAACAGCTGTCGCTCATCGCCGACGAGACGTCACAGACTCGACCCGAGCGCTCGAGACGCGGAAGCTCACGACCCGATCCGATCGCACGAGCGTTTCCGTCCTCAAACCCTGATGCTACAACTTTCGAAAACACTCCGATCATCTGATGCGCTGGACAGAGAAAATGAAATACTAAGTAATAAAATATGGAGATTTGCATCACGCAGCCTTGAAAGAGAAATCTGTGCTGCTCTGTTTCAGTTTTCTCATGACAAAGAAAGAAAGAAAGAAAGAACAAGAGTTATCCGTGCCGAGGCAAAAGCGAGCAGGTCTAACAGCACAGCGTGACACCGTGAGATGAAATTCTTCCAAGCGACGTGATTCTGCTGATGATCAGATGACGGACACATAATGAGCTACAGATTCTCCACCTTAAACACGTCAATCTCATCTGCGTTTAACGACCGATCCGTCAGAAACCACGATGAAGCCGTTACGTGTGTCTGAACGACTCGGACGAGTCTGCGATTACGGCGAAGATGTTGCGATTTGACGGCGAGCGTCAGCCCAGGGCTTGTGGAAACATCAGTCGTTATTGAGAGCGTTCTAATCTCTGTAAAGCTCTTCAGTCTGGAAAAACACACTGAAGTCGCTGTGAAAAGAAAAGCTCATATATGCACGCATTCATCCTGATTCTGCTGATCAGTTTCTCCAGCCGGTCGGAGATGATTATGAATGAGACCAATTCATGACATCGGTCAAATCATTTCCTCCCGTTAATACAGGCAGAGCGACTCTATTAAAACGCCGACGGCGCCTGACATAATAAAAGTGAAATAAATGAGGTTTTCTGAAGGGCGGAACCGTCTCATTACCAGCGATTTAACAGTGTCACAAAACAGAGAAAAGCCAAATAAACACGCAAACAACGAGACGAGGAGACGCTTCTAGACTTCACGAGACATTAAAACAATCACGCTGATGAAGATTCAGAATGAGGACGACAGTCACTCCGGTCTACTGTGAAATCTGAGCCGGTCGATCATCAATCCTGACGAACCGGTCATAAGGACAGAAGCGTGACGTGACGTTTAGACGTTCCTCTCTCCGATTCTGTGCCGCAGTATCGTGGCGTTCAGCGGCGTCTGCAGGCGGGCCGTTCTGGAGGAGGAACGTCTCTTCGTTTTTAATATGACAGGACAGTCAAAGTGTGTTTACACCTTTGAACTTTTATCGAACCGTTTTCCCCGGACGCTTCCTTCTGGAGTGTCTTAATTGAAACGCTTTGAAGTCGAACACAGTGAAGAATCAGAAACGTGCCCGAGGGTCCCCGAGGGTCTCGCCGCCCATCTGTCATCTGATTAGGCTTCGGCGCGTGTGTATCATATCGCTTCCTCCCGGTCCAGGCCGAACCAATGCGTATCGATCTGAACTACAAACACGAAAGACTCCGACAGACAGACTCAAACCATCCAGAAACCTGCTGCTGAACTCATTCAGTCTGCGCAAAGTCAGACAGACGAGTGACACGACGTCATGTGTCCAATCACATTTTAGACTTTAAATGATTACAACACTCTCTTACAACTCCACATGGCTGAAATCACCTGCATATTTTCACAGACATATGCTGCATGTTCTACGTGTGCACGTACAGTATATTTCTCGAGGATTTTCAAGTGTAAAGGCCTCGTGTCGCTCTTTTCTTTAAAGTGCTGGAGGGAGCGTTGAGTCTGCCCATTCTTCGTTTCTTTCTTCAAATCAAAACGTTTCCTTGGTTCGTCATTTTCCTCTGAGAATCAGGCACATGAATATGAAAAATAAGGTTCAGCATGCCGTATCACATCATATACTCTTGAAAACGCTGGAGGCTTCAGAGCGGCTTTCATCTTCACCGAGAGTTTCGCTGCAAAACATCAAAGACTTCGTGCTTCTATTTGTCTGAGAGCCGCAGCGAAGATTAATTGTGCTTTAATAATCAGACGCGCTATAAATGCGATTGAACCGCGCGGCCCTCCGTCGCCGGCACCGGCCAGAAACCAAATGAAATGATTTTCTGTGAAAGTCCAGTTTTAAAGACAAAGTGAAATAGATTCACGTCACACTGATGGAAGGTGACAGTTTCATATCGACTCTGACTGAGGAGAGAAAACCACTTTCAATATATTAAATATCAGAGCGGCGGCGGCGGCGGCGAGTCACCGGTGAAGACGAAACCGGTCGAGAGAGAGAGAGAATAACCGCAATGAACTCGTCCTGTCGGCTCATTTATTATTCAGAAACGTTCCAGGTGCTTTTTTAACTGAAATGTAAACATGATTGAATTGATAATCAGGTTTTTCCTGTGTCCTCACCAGCACGTTCTAACCCTTTAACAGAAGCCACTTCCTTCATGAGATGTTATGCTCCAGGAAGGACCACAATCAACCCTAATTGTTGAAGAGTCTGAGTTTGAGTCATGTTTCCGTGAAAGTACAACGCATACTGACCTACGTCAGATAAAGGACCACAGGCTCCTGAAATACATCAGTACTGTTGGCAGCTAGCTTGGCCCCTCTGTGGTGCCTCTAAATTTGGAATCGTGTCGCACCAAACGATTTTGTGTGCAAAAAATGTAACCAAACTGGACAAAAATAAACCTGTACAGTTAAACTAAATCTATTACGGCTGTTGCGAATAGCGCAATATGCAAGATTTACGTTATATAAAAACAAAAAAACACTTGCACAGTGTGATATATTTCATGCAGTCGGATTTGCAAATCGTGGAACTTAAAAAAAAATTAAATACACTAAATCCGTAAAGGCTGCCGGGAATAAAAGGAAAATTAAATGACAAAAATGTTGACTGCAGCATTACATTTAGATCTGTTGCAGCATGATTCTTTTGACATGTTTTTACAGTGTTGCGCATTAATCAATCACACGCACGAGTCTGTTGAGCTTATGAACGCAATGGCCAATCAGAGGCATCCAGATGAGTCATCGCTGCAGCGGTGTAATGGTAAAGTAATAATTAGTGATTACTGATTTCAATTTGTACATAAGACCGAAAACAATACCTTACAAATAAAAAGAAGTCATTTTTTAGGATCAGAAATTTCTTAAACCGGTGAACCCCTGTAAAAATACGTCCAAGGACCCAGTAATCGAATGGGTTCAAGTTGTAAGTTCAAAACAGCTCTAATACAGAGAAAAGAGGGGTTTGGGGGGTCGTATACCCACTTCTCCAGCACCACTACGTCACTACTGTAACGCCGGAGTTTTGTTCAGCGCATGCGCTCGCTCACTGAATCCTGCTGTCTCGTGAATTCTGTCATGAACAACTAACTGCAGTACGTATGATGCAAGTAAGAGATTCCTTTCACAGCGTAGACAGCTTCTTTGAGTTTTTTGAGAGTGCTTAAACTCGTGCGTCGCTGATAATGCTCTTTGCTCGCTTTCTTATTCGCTGTTTAAATAATCATGGAAATGAAAGCGTTATTTTTAGTAACTTAGTAATTTCGCAACTTCAGTAAGTTTTTATTGAATTGTGATCATGTTAAATACAAATTCAGTATTAAAAATGTTTTATGACATGACACCCATATCTGGTACCCCACAGTCACGGCTGTCTAGAACCGCCACTGTGGATGACAATAAATATTTCTGACGGTTTTTTTATGAGTAGATTGAAACTAAGAAACCCAACATTTCCAACCTTTGCTCACATGAACACAGAGTTCAAACCCGAACCATGTAGATTTACAACAGCGCCAAACAAACAGGCGTAAAATTAATCATTCGGATGAAACATCTGCGTTTTCTGCTCAACAGCAAAAAAGAAGCATTAACAGGCAGAAAAAAACTAATAAATAAAAATAAAATCAGTTGATGCAAGCAAATGCTTTTATAAAAGTCTTGAGTTCTGCAGGCTTCTATTCTGCACCATTAAACTCTGTGACACAAAGAGATCTGAGTGCGAGTGTGTGTGTGTGTGTTGTCTGCTCTAACCCTTGAGTCATGAGATGAACACTTGTCTTCATATGATAGATTGTAGCTTGTGTGATTGGACCTCCAGTGTTTGTTTCTACTGTGTGTAAATGTTCTGAAGCTAAAACTGCTCAAGCTCCATATGATAAATGAGTCCACAACCTGAACACCGAACCAGAAAGCTGTCAAACCCTCGAGCTTCAGTCGATGTGTAACCTCCTGTCGTCTCACAGGTTTCTATCAGTCTCCAGGACACAAAAGATCCAGACGCTTCCGGCAACACAGGAGGAAGAACTATTCACGTCACAACTCGCATGCCATCACAACACATAACATCATCACATCATATGTATGTTTTATGTAACGCTTTAGAAAACTGTGTCGGCCATTTACCAAAGCAAACTTGTAGCCGATCAGCAGTAACGGGCGTGTCTAGTCACGATGGGGAGGAGAGCGCTCGATGCACAGGACGTTAGCCGAGCGACGACAGAAAGACAGAGATTGCGAATTAAAAACAAAAGAGGAAAACGTCTGCGGAACAAAAGAAGGCTTACGATAAGGCAGCGGTTCTCAATTCCAGTCCTCGTGCCCCGCGCTCTGCAGATTTTGCACGTCTCTCTTAGTTGTGACACCCCTGATTCAGATCAGCAGCTCGTTACACGTGAGCTCTGTTGTGCGTGAACTGTGTTCCGATCGACACGGTCCCGACACAGTGTTCATTGCTCCCTACTCCGTGAGCAGGGGAAACCCGTTGAAGTTTACTTCACTTCGGAACGTTCATTTACGAATCTGCGCCGCGCCGATGCCTGCAGCGTCTTCACACACAGACGAAACTTACTAGAGAAGTGTGAAATAAACGCATCGGTAAAAAAAAATACAATTTAAATTTACGTCCCGCACGCTTTAATGACCTTTAATTGGAACGTATGCGCTCGCGAGGACTGGGATTGAGAACCGCTGCGGCTGCGATAAGGCAAGAAGTCGGATCAGCTTTCCGGCGCTGGAGAGAACTAAAGGAGCGGGAAGGCCTGCAGCCGGACGGCGAGGTTGCTTTGTTACGTCTCCATAGGTGAGTAACATTGCTTTTGCTTTGTTTCACAGAACTAAAATATGCTGGCTTTTGTTAAAATATGCTCGTGTGTCACGTTCACATGTTTGTTCGTCAGCAATCGGCGGCTGCAGATTCCCCCATAATCGTTGCGTGTGAGGTTATCAAAATAGGGGCGAGACCCTTTTGGAGTAGGGGCTTGTTTGTTTTGGTGATTTCAAATATCAACGTTGGCTACCAAAAATCACTTACCCTACCTTTAACCTGGCTTACACATAACACACTTCTATAATTCAAATCTGTTAACGGATTGTTAGGCCGCATTAATTAGGTCAACCGGAACTGGAAACAACCTGATGTACTTCTTGCATCATAAGAAGAATGGCATCTCCGCTAATATTAGTCTGTTTCGTTCTTATTCTGAGGTCACCGTAGCCAGCCAGATCCGGTCCGTGTCCGGATCGGCACCTAGAGACGACCTCTACAGCCCCGAATGTCAGCGGAGACCATATTAACTAGATGAGTCCCAGAGACGGATCCCCAGCGAAGGCCTCGTCACCTAGACGGCCGTCGGCACGAGACCACGGGAACCAGATGAGTCATCCGACTTTGCTGCAGCATGGAACAAACTGCCGGTTCGTCTGGCCAGAGGAGAACTGTCCCCCCGACTGAGCCTGTCAAGCGTTTTTCAAATGTTTCTCATCCACACTGAAACATAGGAAAGCGATAAATTCGTCATAATGCGCATGCGTAAAAACTCACTTACAGACGGAACAGACATAAGTTTTAACGCAGTTCTTGGCAGGATCATTTTATTTGCGGAAATATCTCATCGTTCACCATGTCGCGCGTGCTCTCGTGTTTGATCTAAAAAGCTGCTGCACTCACGTTTAGCTGCAGGACAGCAACTGAGTACATTTTTTTGTCATCTTTTTAAGACTATAATATGTGTAATGTTCAAATATATCTTTAGCAGCAGTGTGAAAGTGAATAGTACGTAACAGCCACAATTACCGGTATAAACGGATATCTATTGGTACAATATGCGTCACATGACTAAACATGCGTTGTCATTTTCAAAAGCCTCCGTTTTCACAGTCCACACTGCGACGGCGTTTTCAAATTTATCCAGTTTGGAGAGCGTTTTTAAAAAGCTGTTTTCCTTGACCAAAAATGCCATCTCGGTGTGGGCGGAAGGCCAAAACGGAGAGAAAAAGATGCGTTTTGAAACGAAAACATATTAGTGTGGACATGGCCTGAATTGTTAAAAGTGCTATGTAAATAAAGATGACCTGACTTGACATCACATCATCACAACACCACACACACA